>PVJL010004761.1:104081-122536 GCA_004026885.1 Lyroderma lyra | reverse complement strand
GTCTTTATTTGAAGAAACCTAAAATACTATTTCAAAATGACACATGCTTCCAAGTTTTCATTGCAGCATTATTCACAACACATGAGATATGGAGGCAACCTAGTGTCCACCAGCAGATGGAGTAAAAAATTTAGTGATATTGAAGATTGGAACATGAAACAACATAGAAGGAAGAAGAGAGAGATTTCAGAGTCAAATGAATGAAAGAACTTTAGAAGAACTGATTCCATTAGAAAGAACAACATTAGAATAATAAGAATACCAGAAGGGACAGAACAGAATTTTACAGAGAGTTTACTCAAACAGATAGTAAAGGAGAGACTCTTCCAAACCTATGTAAAGATCTGGAACCCCAAATTTAAGAAGAAAACAGGGCCCCTAGCTACATGGAGTCCAACAGATATTCTCCAAGGCTCATTATACTAAAGATGGCGAAAATCAAAGACAAAGAGAGAATTCTTAAGGCAGCCAGGAATTAGAAAACTATAATCTTAAAAGGAAAGCCCCTCAGACTATCATCCGACTTCTCAGCAGAAACTCTATAAGCCAGAAGAGAGTGGAATCAAATATTTAAAATATTAAAAGAGAGAAACTACCAGCCAAGAATAATTTATCCAGCAAAGCTATTCCTTAGATATGAAGGAGGAAAAAAGACGCTTTCAGACATCCAGAAGCTGAGGGAATTCTCCAGCACAAGCCAGCATTTTGGGAAACACTAAAGGAGACTATTCAACCTGAAACAAAATATCAAAATAAATGGGGAAGATTAAGAATAACAAAAAAATTAAAAAGGAGGAAGAAATGGCCATAGGAAATCCTCATATATCAATCATCACCCTAAATGTAAATGGACTAACTTCACCAATAAAATGGCAGAGAGTAGTAGACTGGATTAAAAAACAAAACTCATCCATATGCTGTCTCCAAGAGATACACCTCAACCGCAAAGACAAACACAGACTCCAAGTGAAAAGGTAAAAAATAATACTCCAAGCAAATGACATCCAGAAAAAAGCAGGAATTGCCATATTAATATCTGATGAAATAGACTTCAGGATAAAATAAGTAACAAAAGACAAAAATGTACATTTCATAATGATAAAATGGACAATACAACAAGAAGATATGCAATCATTAATATGTATGCCCCCAATCAGGAAGCTCCAAAATTTACAAAGCGACTACTAACAGAACTAAAAGGAGAAACTGACAAATACACAATTGTAGTAGGGGACCTAAACATTCCCTTAACAGCCATGAACAGATCATTCAAACAGAAAATAAATAAGGAAATATCAACTTTAAATGACACATTACAGCAATTGGACATAATTGACATTTGCAAGACATTTCATACAACAATACAAGATTATGCATTTTTTTCTAGTGCACATGGAACATTCTAAAGGATAGACCATGTGTTGAGACACAAAACTAGCCTCAGCTAGCTTTCAAGAAGATTAAAATCATACCAAGAGTCAGGCTACAAGGCTTTGATTTGGAGATCAACTTCAAAAAGAAAGCAGAAAAAAATTATATATACATGAGATTAAACAACATCTTATTAAAAATGACTGAATCAAAAAAAGAAATAGAAGAAGAGATTAAAATACATCAAAACTAATCACAATAAAAATACAACAATCAAAATAATTGGGATGCAGGGAAAGTAGTAATAAGAAGGAAATTTATATCATTACAGGCCTATCTTAGGAAACAAGAAAAAATCACAACTAAATATCCTAAAATCCCTACTTAAAGAACTAGAAAAAGAACAGAAAAACCCAAAGTCAGCAGAAGGAAAGAAATACTAAAAATTAGAACAGAAATAAAATTGAGAAAAGAAAGACAATAGGGAAAATTAATGCAAGAAAATTCTTTGAAAAAAACAATTAAATTGACACACCCCTGGTTAGGCTAACCAAAGGACAAAGAGAAAAGACATCAACAACCAAAATTAGAAATAAAGGGGGAGAAATTATAACTGATACCACAGAAATACAAAAGATCCTAAAAAATATTATGAAGGGCTTTATGCCACCAAATTGAACAACCTAGTAGAAATGGACAAATTTCTAGAAACACATAGTATACCTAGACAGAACCAAGAAGAACTGGATAATCTAAATAGATCAATAGTAAAGAAATTGAAACAATCATCCAAAACCTCCCCAAAGGCAGAAGCTCCAGACCAGATGGTTTCACCAATGAGTTTTAACAAGCATTCAAAGAAAAATTAATACCTATTCTCCTCAGTATTGCCTCCTTGAAGAGGCAATACTTTCCAACTCATTCTATAAGGCCAACATTACCCTAATACCAAAACCTGGAAAGGATAATACACAAAAAAAGAAAATTATAGAAAAATATCTCTGATGAACACAGGTGCAAAAATTCTAAAAAAATACTACCAAATAGATTACAACAATGCATCAAAAACATTATATATCACAATCAAGTGGGATTCATCCCAGGGGCAGAAAGATAGTTTGAAATACACAAATCAATCAATGTGATATACCACATAAACAAAATAGAAGATAAAATCCATAGAATTATATCAATTGATGCAGAAAAATCATGTGATGTTACAACACCCATTTATGGTCAAAACACTGAATAAAACAGGAATAGAAGGAAAATACCTCAACTTAATAAAGGCCATATATAACAAACCCTCAGCTAATGTCACACTGAATGGGGAAAAGCTGAAGCTATTCCTCTAAAATCTGGAAAAATACAGTGATTCCCCCTGTCACCACTGCTATTCAACATAGTACTAAAAGTTCTAGCCAGAGCAATGAGGCAAGAGAAAAGAAATAAAAGGTATCAATATTGGGAGAGAAGAAATCAAACTGTCACTATTTGCAGATGACATGATCTTTTATTATAGAAAATTCCAAAGACTCCACCTGAAAACTGTTAGAAACAATAAATTAATACAGTAAAGTTGCAGGATATAAAAATCAAAGTGTAAAAATCAATTGCATTTCTATATGCCAACAATGACTCTTTAGAAAAAGAAACGAGAGAATCAGTACCTTTTGTGATCCCAACAAAAAGAGTAAAATAGCTAGAAATTAACAAGGAAGGTGATGGACACTGAAAACTGTAAAACACTATTAAAAGCAATCAAAGAGGACACAAAGAAATGGAAAGATATTACATATTCATGGATTGGAAGACTCAACATTGTTAAATTGGACACGTTACCTCAAGCTATATACAGATTTAATGCAATTCCCAATCAAAATCCCACAGACATTCTCTCAAAAAATAGATTTAAAAAGTAATCAGATTCTTATGGAACTAAAAAAACCCCAAATAACCAAAACAATCCCACATAAAAAGACTAAAAAGTCTAGAGGCACCATGCTCCCCAATTTCAATCTATATTGGAACTCATCAATAATCAAAACAGCTTGGTATTGGCAGAAAAACAGATACACAGACCAATGGAACATAATTGAAAATCCAGAAATAAATCCACAAATACATGGACAAATAATATTGATAAAGGAGCAAACAATATACAATGGGGACAAGAAAGCCTCTTCAGTAAATGGTGCTGGGAAAATTGAAAAACCATATGCAAAAGAATGGATCTGAATTGTGAACTGTCACCATATACCAAAATTAACTCAAAATGAATTAAAGACCTCCACATAACACCTGAAACAATAAACCGTATAAAAGAAAATATGAGTACTAAACTTATAGACCTCAGGTTCAAGTAGGACTTCATGAACCTGACCTCAAAGGCAAGGAAAATGAAAGCAAAAATAAGCAGATGGGTCTATATTGAACTAAAAAGCTTCTGCACAGCAAAAAAAGAAAAAAGAAAAAAAAAAGAAAAAAACATCAAAAAAGCAAAGAGACAACAAACCAAATGGGAGAAAATATTTGCAAACAATGCCTCTAATATGAAGTTAATATCTAAAATATATAAAGAACTTATATGACTCAACAACAAAAACACAGCAATCTAATTAAAATTAGCATTCCCCTTAAATAAATAGCAGTATATGCTTGGATTTGTTTCACAGATAAAATTATTGAAGCAAAGGAAATCAAATTCATAATTATTTGAGACCAGTGTGACTAGTTTAAAGGGCAACATTTCTTGCAATCTTGATGACCTGGTTGTCTTGATTGTTCAAAATCAGACAACTAATGAAATTTATTTTTAATTTATAGGCAATTTTTAGAATAAGCATCACAGTCTACTCTCTCAATGTTAAATGATCAGGCAATGGAAGAAAAATATTTTAAACCAAAGTTACAACTTCTGAAATATTTCTTCCAGTAAATGATAGTGCCTTACAAACACAGAAAGTAAAATAAAGGTGTGTTAATTATAAAAACACAGGTTAGTATTAACAATAGTTCTCTGAAAGAATAGTATATCTGAATTTTCCTTACCTCAAGCAATTACTATGAAAGTATATTCCATTTGTTGTTGTAATATGCCATTCTCCTATAAAAATAACCTAAAATTTTTTTCATACTTACTGATTTAGATTTTTTTTCAACTTTTAAAAATAGTATAATTAATTCCAAGGAAATTCAGAGTATACCCATTCTTTTCAAGTTCATTTCTTTCCCTTATATAGTGGTTCCCAATCTTGTTATGATTACAGGCACTTTTGTTAATTGGATGAATACTGCTATGAATTCTCTCTTCAGAAAATATAAACACATACTTGTATACATAAAATTTTACAAGGAATTTCCGTGGTCCACGAACTTGTGATTAAGAAATCTTGCTCTAAGAGAATCATGTTTGAAACTCATAGTGATTCTTTTAATGATTAATTCATTACTCACTATATTGGGTACAGAAATGGTTCAAAACTAACAGTATGAGAAACTCCTTTTTTAGATTTACATGTAAAACATTCATTTGATACAGGTGATACTTGACAACCTGTTAAGAAAGTACATAATCAAAAGAAAATTCTCATGATTTTACTTCATAATTACAACTTCTGCTGTATTTAAAAATATTGGTTCGTACATATGAAAAGCAGGTTATTCAGTGTAATAACAATGTTTGATATACAGATGAATTTGTAGACCCTCTAGAATACTCCAAGACACACACTCTCCACTCCCACCACAGTCAAAGGCATGAAGCTAACAGATTGGGAAAAACAGAAATAGATAAAAAGTTCCTAAGGGAAAGTATTTTAATTTATATACTGGAAAATGTCATCTGACAGAGAGAGAGACTATTAAGAAAAAAGAAGTTTATTGTAATATAACATCTATAATTATGTTGCACTGCTCTTTTAAAATAGCCTTTGTTTGAATAGGTTCTATGCATTTTGTTTCAGAAAGATTTCTTAACAGCAAATTGATTTCATTTTTATTTATAACCTGTGGTGACATAAAGTGAACTGGGTTCTATAAATTACCATGGAAAGTAGGGAGCCAACAATTTGGCAGAACAAAGCCCCGAGGATATAACAAGCAAAGGGGGAATACAGTGTTTGCAATTGCAGACTAAAATTGAAGAAGAGCATTTGAATTGCAAATAACATATTAAAAATGGACACTGTTCATGACTGTTTTATGCAATATGTTGCAGGCCTGGGGTGAGAAATAAAAATATTGGTCACTGTATATAGTACCACTGAATACTAGGACTACTCTTGTATCTGAAGTTCACTATAGAGTATAGTGTATACTAGAAGTATACATTAAGGTCATTTACTCTTGATTGCTTGAGGCTCCTTAATGTTTCTAAGGAGCTTGGAAGCTCTACTTTCAGCAGAGTCATGATCAGATAGCTTAATAAAGCCACTTTGTAAGGGACCATGACTACCTTTTGCTGTGTTTACAGACATTTTGTCACAGAACTAAAGTCAAGTTTCTTTTTTAAATTCTGTTTGCCACAGAGGAACTAAGACATGCTCTATTTGCAAACCTACTGCATGAAACAAAAAGCACAGTAATGAAGTTGCTGGCTTGTATAAAATGGGAATGTAATTAAAAAGAAAAAGGTTAGTAAAAGATCATGCTGGGAATTAAATAAAAATCTGAAATGATGTCCCAGCCTGCCCATAAGTCCCCTTTCACAGTGTAGAAAGCTATCTCAAATACTCTACTTGTCTCATCATCCATGTTTTTTCCCTGCTACTGCTGCATATTGGTATGTTTTCTGTTTTTAACAATCTCCACAAATAATCAAACTTATTTACATGCAGAATATTTACTATATTACTCTGATGCTACTAATTACCTAAAATTATTTGTTCATTTGCGTAAAGGAGAGAAAAAAATGACTTCTAGAACCCCATCTTTCTTTTACATCTAAACTCTGTTGTCACTAGCTCCTTTCACAACAGTAAGAACGTTGTCAATATCTTCAGGAACATTTCAGCCCTATATTTTAAGCTAAATTGATTCTTGGTAGTATAGATATACTTACAAAGGAGTCTTATTTTGCTTTGTTTCTCTATACACCAATAGTATACAAAACACTACTTAGCAAAATTACATAGGTTCTAGGTGTAGAATTGTACAGTACATCATTTATGCGTTGCATTGTGTGCTCACCACCCAGATTCAGTTCTCCTTCCATCACCAAGTATTTGACACCCCCTCCCTCCAAAACATAGAAGTTTTTACAACACATTGCACAGGCTCACTGGCTTAGAACAGAAGGAGAGGTTGAGGATCATCTAGTGAAACTCTTTTTATACATGAAGATGTTTTGGCCCATCTGGTTTACTGAGGGTGACCCAGTTAGTAGCAAAGCTAGTGCCTGACAGTTCCCAGGTCCATAATCCTAAATACCTGGTAATGTTAAATGTGTAAGTTGAATCAAAACCCTCACAGTTGATAAGGAATAACTTGATTTTTCCATTTTCTATTTCCACTGGTTTAGGTTTTAATCTCTATTTTGCATGGCTTCAAGCTCTAATTTTTCCATATTAATTGTCCAATATTCCATTGCTACACTGTCTTTCTAAGAGTCTCCTTTTGTCTGCTTTGACAGAAGACAGCTCTACTTGCCTCTAGGCCTCTTTAGAAAATTATTGCAACCAAAATTCATATATAACTTGAAATCTAAAATCCACAACAGTTTTTCCCCATTAGGATTAGATAAAGTCAGCTTTAATGACTGAGCAGAGAAAAACACAAGAAGGAAAGCAAGTTGCACATGGAAAACAAACAAGTTTGATTTCTGACACACTTTATTGTGACAATCAAACTTTCAGAATTAGGAGAGACCAGGATATTAGTGATCCTACCATTTCCTAAAGAGTGCTCCTTGGAATTCTTGGAGGCACAGGGCAGTGGTGTTAATGACTTTGTGGCCATGTAGATTTAGGAAACTTCATGATTGTACCAAGTTAAATAAATTTCCTTTCTGTAAAATTCTCAGAGCCTTCTCATTTAGCTTGTTAACAAGCCTAGTAATATACTGATAGGAATATTTCCTAAATTTATTTGGCCATGAAACCCTTTTATAGGGGATCCCACAGAATTACTGTTTTCAGGGATACCTTGGAGAAAATATTGATCTAAACCAATTTGACAAATTGTAACTTACTTAGTGTTATAGGTAGGACAAAAACAAAACTATTTTTAATCTGACAGGAACATTTCTGTTTGTCTTAGGTTTTTTTGGTTGTAAAAAACTTCTTTAGCCTATATAACAAATAAGAAAATGGTGAGGAAGGCAGAGATAAGTGTGAAACCTCACCCAGGGTGAACTGGTCAGACTCAAGGACTGACCTTAGAATAAGCATGGAGATTGCCATCTCTAGCACAGCACTCAAAGTGAAAGGTTTACTTCTCAGTTAAGTAACAGTAAGTATTAAAGAAGTCATTGCATGTATAAAAATAAAGCATTAAAACTATTAAAATTAAACAAAATAAAATCACACATAGAAACCCATGACTGAGAAAACTTTCAAAAACTATGTTTAAGTAAATTTTACTAGCCGAAAAATAAGAATAGTAACCCCCCAAGAATAAAAACAGCAGTGAAATGTTTAATTTAACCCATACATTTTAACTCATTATTTTTTTTGGGGGGGTGGGGCGGAAGAAAGAACTGAAAACTGGTTTCAAGGAGATCTTTATGCTTAGCTGGAAAAATAAAGATTAGAATTTGTCTTTAAAAAAAGAAAATAGTAACTGCAATTGACTGATAGCTTCATATTATGTTTAAATCAATGTGTTTATATATATAAATAGCAGTTACTATTCTTATTATATATGTGTATATTCTTATTATATATGTGTATATATATATGTGTATATATATATATATATGGCATATACAAATGTATATTTGCAAGACATGCTTAAAGAACACTAAATAAAAGAATTACATTTATAATGTTTCCTATAAAACTATACTTGAGGTAACCAAATCGTTGATGAGAAGAAGCTTCTCTTCTTTTTCTAAAATTTATTTTTATTGTTAGACTTATTGGGGTGACATCTGTTAGCAAGAATTATATAAGTTTCAAGCATACAATTCTACAGAGAGAAAGCTTCTTTTTATAGAAATTGTCCATATAATAAATAAAGAAGTAATGGTAGAACTGCAGTATCAACCTAATGAAATAGTGTGTCTAGGTAGTGATCATCAAGGTACCTATATCACAAAAAGAGAGACATGTAGAATATTCATCTGTCCCCTGATGGATCCTCCTATGAGGTATTCTTGTCCTGATATTGAACATGAATTTGATCATTCCTTTATTTCCAAATATCTCTTATATAATAGTAAGTACAGGAGACAGAGGATCATATTAAATGACACCAATGTAGTACCATTAGCAAAAATTTACAATGTGTGAAACCCTATAGAGCAAATACCCTGGTTTCTTCAGCAAACATTGCATGAGAGAAGAAAAATAGAAACAGGGAAATTACAGATTTAAGAGACATAGCAACTAATTTCAAATGTATGTCCCTTATTTGGATCCTGACATAATACTTTTAAGTGTAATAATGTTACAATATTTTTAAGTAATTACCTTTTAGAGATACATACAAGCACTATTTACAGGTACTTGATTTAAAAATAATACACTGTTGGGTGGGAGTTTTGTAAAAATGAAACAAGATTGGCCCTGAGATGATAATCGTTGATTCTGGGTAGTGGCTATATAGAGGGCTCATTATATTATTGTCTCTACTTTTGTATATATTTGAAATCATCCTTGATAAAAAGGTTTTTTTAATGTTTGTTGATAAATTAAAGTACATGTTTTAATATCACATCAGATTAAGTTTAAGCAAAAAAATATAATCAATGTTTAAGATGATCAGTTTATAAAATTAGCCATTTACTCTTTAAATATTCTTTTCTATGTACAAATATACGGTGACAGAAAGACTAGACTTCAGAGGGTGAACACATGATAGAGTATGTAGGGGTTGTAGTATGTTGTACATCTGAAATTTATGTTATTAACCAATATTACCCCCCAGTAAATTTAAGAAAAAATGATTAAAAATAAAAGACATTAAAAATACAGGTTTTTATTTCAACACGAACATTCTTTAAATTTCTTCATTAGGTTTAAAATGTTGCTCTTGTTGAGAAGTTATGTGAAAGCCAACCCCTGCCACTAATACTGTGATCTTAGACAAATCACTTAATAACATCTAAGACGCTTAAATACTTAGGGAAGTATGATATAAATCCTCAAACATATACATGGCATTCCATACAGGGAGTGATTTTGACAAGAGGTCAGCGAGCTTTCTCTGTCAAGGTTTGGGTGGTAAATATTTTATCCTTTGCAGACCATGATCTATGGTGCAACTATTCAACTCTGTTAATGCAGCATGAGGGTAACCACAAAGTGCAAATAAATGAGAGTGGCTGTGTTCCAATAAAACTTTGTGACACTGAAATTTGAGTTTTATATAATTTTATTGCATTATGAAATATATATAAATATATATATATATATATATATATATATATATATATATATATATATTATTATTATTTGATATTTCTCTGGCTGGGAAATATCAGGTTGCAGAGTTGAGAGTGCCGAAGCCTAGCCACTACACCACCAGGGAACCTCTGAAATATTTTCTTTTTGATGTGTTTTCAACCATTTAAAAATGTAAAAACAGTTCTTAGGTTGCAAGCTCTACAGACAACGGACAGTGAGTCTGAATGGGCCAATGGGCCACAGTTTGCCAACCCCGTCTATACACATACCCCTTCCCAAGTCTGGTCTATAACCAGAACCGGTTTTTTCTACTTCTTAGAGCACTGCAGAAACAGGCATCTTATTTACACATTTAGAACTTAGTGGAAGCACGTTGCCTGATTGTAATATCAGGAATAAATGACTTTCATGTGGAGGATCTTCAGTATATTTCTGTTTGAAAATTTTGTCTAATGTACATTACATATTCATATTAAAAGGATCTTGGCAACTTTAAAAGTCTCTGGCAGGACCTGAGTTATAAAATAGTGGGAAGAATTAGAGGTTATTAAAAAGGTCATTTATAGTGTCCTTGTATAATTACTATTTATACTAATGCAGGTGACAACAGCCAGGGAAGAGTGAATTTAACTTAGGGACTCTAAATGTAAAGGGACACTGGTTAGAAAGAGACTATGTAGCACAAATGTTGTCAGTCTATTGTGTCAGTAGGGTGGAGGTGGTGTATATACCTTTGTATTACGTTCTGGAGTTCAGGATGAAGACGATGAATTCAGCAACCTTTCTTGTAATAGCTGCAACAGTGCAGAGAAAATATAAGTGCAACAAAATGCAGCTCTTCCTACTAAAAATGGGTAAAAGGGGTAGGAGAGTGGAATGAGATGACCCTAGAGATAATGAGTGCTCAAAACATGACGTAAAAATGTCTTCTCTCTGAAAACCTGCATATAAATAATTTGAAGACAGTAACACCATCTCTCCCAAATACCTGAGTCTTGAAGTATCTGAGTCAAAAATGAGGTGTGTGTGAACTTTAGCTGACTTCAATTCTGAGAAAATATTCAAAGCATCAATATTAATCAATGATGAATAATGCAATCGCTATTATTTATCAATTGTCTAGTGGGTGCAGGACAATGTCTCCACTGACAAATTCTCAGTGTACAAATTCTCATCTTTAGAATGAGGGTTGAAGAAATAAGTAAGCTTCCTAGAGTTACATGACTAGAAAGAGGCCAGGCAGAATTTGGAGCTTTGGCTCCAAAATTCAAGCTCTTTCCTATTTTATAGAAAACAGTGTAAGACTCACTTTGATATCCCAGAGCTGCCCTTCCATATCCTAAATGTACGAAATGGCCATGCACTGGAAATAAGCCAGCAACTCTGCAGCAACACACAGACTCAGGGAGCTGTAGCCCTAGTTGCCTATAGATGACATTTTCTTTCTTTCTTTTCTTTTTCCAAGCCCCTGTATTTACAGCAAATAATAAAGGAGAGATTACACAATCGACAGTGAGAAATTCAATTAAAAGTTGGGCTTCTGACTAGGAGAAAACCACTTTGAATCTCCAAACCCTTTCTGTAGAGCTATTGAAAGAACACAGGGATAGATAATTCAAATCTACATTTGAAGATAAATGATTTTTATTTAGAGTTAGGAACTTAATTGTAAAGATTTAATTTTCCTTAATAAAAAGAATTCAAATTTTATTTCACAAAGCAAAAACTTTAGCTGGAGCCTTGACTTCCAAAAACATGACAAAGAAAACTTCCCAGGAGATGGCAGGAGAGGTACAAACAATTCTCCAAGCAACTTTCAAACTCTTCATTTAATTAACAGGGATGCTTTCTCCCCCATAAGTAAACAGAAACTCTGCCATTTCCCCTGTCTGTGTTTTTCTACACAACTGGATACCCCCGGGCTCAGGACTTTGGAAAGTAGGACAGTGTTAATAACCTCCAAGGCCTGCCGGGTTGATTAGCAAGAAATGATGTTACAAGAACACCTCTAAAGGGCCAAGCCAGGAGAGAGGAACCATCAATGTTCTGAAAACTCAGAATCAAAAAGTCTGAATATATTTTAAAATTTTGCAATTAGAAAGTTTGAATATCTTTTGTGTTAGGTGATCTAATATCATAGACAAATTTTGCTATCAGAAAATAACTCACCGAATTAATGAATTGTGGAAAGTGGCCGTGAAAGCTTTACTTAAGGGGAAGATAGATAAGTGGATATTGTGCATCTACCTTCTCTGTTTCTTTTTCAGTATTTCTTTCTATCTCTCTTTATTTAATTAATCCCATTCCTGCATCTTCTTACTAGTTCTCTTACAGGACTATTGCAATTTGCCTTATTGATAATAAATTCCCATTCCTGGTTCCCACAGATACTTTTACTCTCTTGGCTAGAACACCTGTTTGCTCATTATTTTTTCTGAATCTTCTGTCCTGTCTTTCTTGCCTACAATAATGAGAATTGGGAATTAAACAAGCATAGGAAAATATGTTCCCTAGGATAAAAAATTATCAGACAGGTCCTACCCTCCACATCTCTCCACCACCCTCACTCCACCCCAGGAATGATTTTTGTTCCCAAGTTCTTCGTGAAATTCTTCCATGCACTTTGAGGCCAGAACGAAGTATGGAGGACCAGGATTAGAACGCATCACAACAAAAGCGTTTAAGCAGGCTGATCCACCTGGGGATATTTTGACAGTTGGTACTCCTGGATTTCCTGCACGCAGTTTGATCAGGTAGAGCTGGGCCACATCGAGTATGCTAAACCCAGGCCTTGTTCCCTTTGTTAGTTCCACTCCCTGGCCAATTCACTGCCCTATTCTTTATTCAAAAGTTATTACTCTAGGTGGATGGGCTAAGTTACATCATACAAATCATTCTTATCTCTTTAATATGAAATCCTTTGGTTGTTTGAGAACTCAGTACACACTCACACACATAGACACACATGCTGATTAAAAAAATGCCAAAACATAAAGAAGAACTGTGAGTGAAATGGTATTTGTTTGTTTGATTATGTGGGTTTTATCTAACTTAGAGATGAATGGAAAACTAATTCAGCATTTTTTTAAAAAAAATCTAGCTTTAAATTTAGTATCTTCTGGGACTCAAATAAAAATTTGGGTGACATGGACACAATAAATAGTTTAATGTTTATTTGGGGACGAGTGGGTTAGGGAGGGGAGAAAGGGGAGGGGGTAGGAGAGGAGGGGGGGAAGCTTAATATAAGGTGATGGAAAGAGAAGTCACATTAGGTGGTGAACTTATTACACATCAAGTTGACAATGCACTATAGAATTGTATGCTTGAAACCTATGTAATCCTTGATAACAGATGTCACCCCAATAAGTCTAACAATAAAAATGAATTTTAAAAAATTGGGTGATATGGAAGCAATGGAGTTCATGTGAGACTTTAATGGGAAGGAAATATTCCCTTTGTTTACAAAACATCAAGTATCCAAAACTGAATAACCTATATATAAAATGTATGATAAGGGTGGAAAAGGGCATCTCTTTAAAGTATTTTCTAAGAAACATGCATTCTGTTCATCCTCTTTCTCCTTTTCTGATGTGATTGTTTTCAAGCACACAGAAAATCTCACTTTATCACCACCTTCTTTCACTGAGTGTGAGATTTTGGGGGAGTAAAACCATGAGAAAATCTGTGCTTTCATTGGCTTCTAATGCACTTCAAATCTCTCTAGTACAGTTTTATGCAGTTGAAACTTTTTGTTGCCCTTTTAATATTATTGAAACTTAAATTTTTATTGATCAATTTGTGTGATAGGTTTAAAAGTTAGTCATGTAACATTCTTAGTTATTAAAAAGAAGGTAATATAGCCCTTCAGAGATAGAGTCCATTCAGTTTCACAGTTTCAGTATTGAACTTATGAAACTCATATTGAAACTAGAATGGGCCACATATTATAAAGATGACATAGCTATACCAACTTCGATTGGATAAACTGTAACCTTATTGAGATTCCCATATACCTAAGTTTCACATATAATTTTAAACATAGATTTTTATTTTAATTCTGAGTAGATTTTAAATTATCTATTTTATTTTAAATCGTCGATTAAAATACATCTCCTATATATTTATATTACTTTTATAATTCCTATTGAGCTGCAAGAGTTATGCAAATCATACACACTAATTCATTTTATAAAATGATAAAGATCTCATTTCTTTATAAAAAAGTTATTTTTATACATAAAACAATTGTATACTTATGTGTTTCCACTTTCGTTGCCTCTGTCAAGATTTTACCATGAATTTTTAAAGAGTAATTTGAATTACAAATATAGTCCATATATTCAGACACAAAGTGATAAAAAAATAATCCAATAGGCCATTGAAATAGTTTAATTTGCAATATGGGTTAATACATGATTAAAAACCACTACTGAATATAAGGCTAGTTTCCAAGGAATTGGAAAAATTGTGAGCCTTTTTCAATTTTCAGAGATTTGATAAGAAGAAATTGATTTTTTCCAAGAATCATCATTTCTTTTCATGTGAATGTATCTCCTACCCATAAAGGCAAAACAGCAGTTAACTCATTGTTTCATGTCAGGTTTTATTGCAAAAGTGAAAAAAATTTTAATTAGAAATATGTCACAATCTTGTGTTCTAAAGAAAAAATTATTTTTTATTGTGAATGTAAATAGGAAAGACTTAACTCTGCATGCTCTTATATAATATTAACTTCCTACCTCACTCAGAATAAAACTCAAAATCCTTACCATGATGTACAAGGCCTTACATAATCTGCCTTCACCACATCCCGATACCCAACCTTTTCTCTAACCACTCTTCACTTCTGCCAATTATCCTCAAGGTAATTTCTTCTATTCCAAAGCACATTTATGCCTTTGAACCTTTGCACTTACTATACTCTATGCTTGAAATGCTCTTCTCCCGGAGAACCACATGGCTCAATCCATCAGTTCATTCAGCTCTCTGCTCAGCATTACTTCACAGAAGTCAGTCGTCCTACCTAAAATCCCCCATCTTCTACCCCATCACTCTTTATTCTCTCCTTCTACATATAGTAGACACTAAAATATTTGAAATGTCTGAACATATACTGCAACAAAACACTGGTGGCAAAGACTAAACAACTTTTCCCAAGTGCAAGGACTGTCTGCAGGGCTACCCTAGTATGGGGTTGGAAGGATGAATAGAAACCCATTAGGCACAAAACAGCATACACTTGTGTAAAATGGCCAGTGGTTAAAGAAATTGAAATACAGAGTAAAGGAGGGTGAGCAGTTGGAGATGTGACTTTGTCTAACGTGCAAAGGAACTTAGTCACTGGGGAATAATTGGGTTTTTTTTTGTTTATCTGTTTGTTTTTTACCTTGGAGAAAAGCAGATATTGAACAAGGTCAGATCTTTTGGAAAGACCTTGCAGATAAAAGTATGGAGGCAAGATATGGGACAGGTAAGAATGAAGTTTAGGATATAATTTAGTAGGCTAGCCTAATAGTCTGAGTGAGATATGATGGGAGTTTGAACTCAGGTTGTGTAAATGGGATGTTAAGAAGAGGATAGCTTTGCTCATAAAATTAGCAGTGATAACTATTCTATATAAATAACACTTGTAGTCAAAATATCATTTTAGAATAGCTTTCTTTCTTTATATTAGTGTAATTTGTTGAGCAGATGCAATATGAAAAAAGAGAGAAATAAATATAGAAAAATATCTAGGTCATTGGACAAATTACTATTATACACTCCCTGAGAGACAACAGATGAATTGTGCTGGTCTTCCCAGATGCTGATGCCCCTTAAAAGAGCAACCACTAAAGTACACACGAAGAAATGTTTCTAGAGCTTTTGAGTTTCCATGAGAGCAAGCTTGTGGTTTATACATGGAAAATAAGTATAAGTAGTATATAGGGAATCTGATGAATCAGAAAGGTTATTCACAGCAAGATAATACACAGTATTAAACTTAAATCAATAAAATTTTCTCTGGACTCAAGTACTGTCTGGTCTTCACTTGTGTGGTAAAACTGAATGATGAAACAAACCATTCCATTATTATGCCAGATAGTGATACAGAAGATGGAATTTTAGAAATATTACAGACTTTTCTCAAGTTCAAAATAGCTTTAGATCAAATAAGATTGTACTCAAATATATTATATGATATAAAGAAAAGCAAAAGCATCCATTTTTTAACTTATGTTTGATAGTATTAAAACTACAGATGGTCCCTGACTTACAAGGGTTTGACTTGAGATTTTTGCAACTTCACAAAATTGCAAAAGCAATATGCATTTAGTAGATACTGTACTTCTAGCATAGGTTGACCATATGTACCATTCTGTCCCATTTATTTATTTATTTATTTATTTATTTATGCTTTTGGTTGGTTCCCTGAGTGGGGATTGAACCCAGGCTGCAGTGGTGAGAGTGTTGAAGCCTAGCCACTGCTCCACCAGGGAACCCCCAATTCTGTCACATTTAAAATGGTATATATGATCAGCCTATTCTATCAATATGCTGTGATGTTCTATAGCTGCAGTTCTCAGTAGACCACTCTACCAGGATGGTAAATAACCAACACCCTACAGTAAATTCATTGTGTTAGATGACTTTTCCTACTATAGGCTAATGTAAGTGTTTTGAGCATGTTTAAGGTAGGTTAGGCTGTGATATTCAGTTGGTTAGGTGAATTAAATGCATTTTCAACATATAATATGTATTTTCATCTTACGATAGGTTTATCAGAATGCAGCTCCATTTTAAGTCAAGAAGCATCTACCTATACTCTGTTTATGAATTTAAAGACTATGCAGACCACATTTTTAGGTGTTGATATGAGGGTTGTCCAGAAAAAATCCAGACATAAATGTCTCTCTTTTTCAGATTACACAGCTGGGTACTTTCTGGACAATCCTCATATATTGCCTCCCAACTCCAAACCCACCTTATTTTTCCCATACTTCCCATTTGCCAGTTGGCTCACTGTTAGGCACAGCCATTTAAGAGTCTTAGAAGCAGAGAATCTTTCATCAAGACGGTGTAGTAGATAAATGCTTTGATCACTTCTTCTTAGGACCACATCAATTATAACTATTAATAAACTATTGAACAACTTTTATTGAGAATTGCCTGAAGTCTAGCTGAATCAAAGTTCTACAACTACAGACATAAAGAAGAAGCCACTTTAAGACTGGTAGAAAGAGCAGAGACAAGGAATGTGCTGCTTCTATACCCACCTGTGACTATTAAAAATTCAGGAAAGATATTTTCTTGCAGAGGTTCCCCCCAGGAGGAGCAAGGGATCCCAGCCCCAAAACAGGCTTCTGAGCCCAGGTTTCCAGTGCCAGGAAGAGAAATCCCCACAACTTCTGGCAGTGAAAACTGGCATAGATTGTGGCTGAGTGAGCCAGAGGTTGGCTACAGTCCTAGATGCCTCCCTTAAAGTGTCCAGGCACAGACTCTGAGCTCCAGCACTGGGGCAGCAGCTTGAAGAGCACCAGGAAAATATGGGGAGGAACTGAATTGTCTAGCTTCAGGGTAAGAACTGAAGGGGCAGTCCCCTCATAGAGAAATAAGCTGGTGGAAGCCATTATTTCTTTGTTGAGCCCTCCCGTTAGTGCAGACACAGGCGGATGTCATATCTGAGTCCCCATCAAATTGATTATCACCTTTCATCAACACCACCTTAGTGATTCCTTGAGATCCTGCTCCACCCAAATTTCAGGCACAATGAAGCCATTTCCAGTGGCTTTTCATATATACAACCTGTTTTCCTGTCTTGGCTTATACTACAGACTTCCATAAAATCTCTCAAATATTTACACTGAGCATTTAGCCTCAGTGTGTTCCATACCTCTGGCTGAACAACCTAAGCATGACACAAGTAACTGAGATGGAGGCCAGTCTCAGTTTGCAGATTGGCCTATCAAGGCACTTCCAAACCCAATGTGGGTAGTCTCCATCTGCAGATTGCTTTGTGGCTCATACCAGGTGGCCCCAGGCAGGGCACAGTGTGCAACTAAACTTGGCCTGTAGTGGGCCCCTCACAAAATGCCCCAAGGCTGGCACACCTATTGGCCAGATTCAGACCAAGCTGGAGCATCACCCACCTGCTTCCAAGGGCAGACTGGGCTGGCACCAGAGTCCTGTGAAAGTGAATACTGCTCTGTAGGATCAGCCCCTACACCATAGCTCCTCCACTATAGTCATGTCTAGTCCTCACAACCAATCAACATGAGGGTCACTCTCTCCCACTAACATGCAAACATCAATTAAGGCTCAACTACAATAGGAGGGCACACACAACCCACACAAGAAACACACATGGAGCACACAGCTGTGGTGACCAGGGAGACTGCACCAATGGGTCCCACAAGACATCTACTACAAAAGGTCACCCTAAGACTGGAAGGTATAGCAGCCCTACCTAGTAAACAGAAACAAACACAGGGGCACAGCCAGAATGGAGAATCAAAGAAATATTTTCCAAATAAAAGA
>PVJL010004761.1:0-103981 GCA_004026885.1 Lyroderma lyra | reverse complement strand
AAAGAGAAAAAAGTTTCTCAACAGAACCATTGCAGGCCAGAAGGGATTGGCATAGAACATTCAAAGTGGTGAAAAGCAAGGACCTACAACCAAGATTACTCTATCTGGCAATGCTATCATTTAGAATAGGACATATAAAGAGCTTCCCAGATGGAAAAAATAATAATAATAAGCTAAAGAAGCTCATCAACACTAAACCAGTATTACAAGGAATCTGAGGGACTTCTTTAAGACAAAAATAAATGAATAAATGAATAAAATAGAAGAAGAAGAAGAAGAAGAAGAAGAAGAAGAAGAAGAAGAAGAAGAAGAAGAAGAAGACAATAACTATATATCTATCCAAATTACTTCAAATGTAAATGGATTATATGTCCCAATCAAAAACAAGGAGGCTGAATGGATAAGAAAATAGGACCCTTTACACATGCTGCCCATAAGAGAGTGCAGATTGAAAGACACACAGAGATTAAAAGTAAAGGGTTGAGAAAAACGTATTTCATGAAAATGGAAACAAACAAAAAGAAAAGGCTGAGGTAACAATGAGTATACCAGACAAAATAGACTTTACAACAAAGGCTGTAACAAGAGTTAAGAACCCAGTAATCTCACTTCTAGGTATTTATCTGAAGACATGTGCATCCATATGTTCATTGCAGCATTGTTTATAATGGCCAAGATGTGGAGGCAGCCTGGGTATATACTGTGGATGAATGGGTAAAGAGGAGGTAGTACATATATTCAATGGATTATTGCTCGAACAAGGATGAGAATGGACTCTTGCCACCTGCAGTGACATGGATAAAACTGGAGTGTACTTGCTGAGTAGGGTGTGTTAGACAGAGAGAAATAGATGGAATGTGATTTTGCTTATATGTAGAATTTAAAGAACAAAATGAACAAACAAACAAAACAGAAAAAGCTCATAAATACGGACAACATTTTGATGGTTGCCAGATGGGAGTGGGGTTTGGGGGATGGGTAAAAAAGGGGAGGGGATTAAGAAGTACAAATTGGTTGTTACACAGTAGTCATGGGGATGTAAGGTATAGCATAGGAATATAATCAATAATATTGTAGTAACTATGTATGGTGTCAGATGAATACTAGATTTCTTGGAGTGACAGATGACAGGGTGGTTGGGGAGCAGGAAGACAAGGTGAAGGGACTAAGAAGCACAGACTGGTAGTTACAAAATAGTCATGGGGATGTAAAGTAAAACATAGGGAATATAGTCAATAATATGGTAATAACTATGTATAATGCCAGGTGAGTACGAGACTCACCAGGGGGAATCACCTCTTAAATTATATAAATGTCTAACTTCTATGTTGTACACCTGAAATTAATATAAAATAATATTGAATGTCAAAATAAATAAAGTATAAAAAATAGTTTTTTAGAGGGACACTACCAGGCTAGAGAGAAAAGCAGGAATGTGCTGGGGTCCCAGGAGATGGTGGCATCCTGGCAGTTCAGCAGCAGATGCCCATCAGCAAGTTACCACAAGAGCATGGCTCCCAAGTTTTTGAGGCAAGCAGTCCCCATCAAGCTCCTTGGTCACCGCAGCAGCGAACAACATGATCCAGTGGCAACCACACCCTCTCTTTAAGGATCTGAATCTCAGTCTTGCAAGAACTTTCTCTCAGTTCCTTCCTTGTTGACTTTTTCCTCAGCTCTCAGGGTAGTAGCCACTCTCTACAGATGCTACCTCTGTATCCTTTTATCCCTTTTATAGTTAACCACCTTTTATCTCATAAAAAAGTTTTCCTGGAGTTCCCCGGTGGTGTAGTGGCTTAAGGCTTTGACACTGGCGCTGTCAGTGCTGCGGCCTGGGTTCGATTCCCAGTCAGGGAACTACCCACATACCAAACAAACAAACAAACAAACAAAAGTTTTCCCTGTCAAATAACTGGTATGGTTTCTGGCTCCTTACTAGACCCTGTCTGATATACCAAGTGTTCAGCAATTCTCCACCTAATGAATGCAATTCCATGTTAATCTAGATATTTATCATTTCCCTATTACTGGGAGTTAGAAAACTAAAACACAAATTTAACTGAAGGTATCTGAGAAATATTAGTATGAATACTCATTAATCTAATAATCCACTTACAGAAAATTATTTAAAAAATAATTGGATAAGTGTCCCAAAATTAATATACATAAGAACACTTCCATCAAAGTTGAAAAGACCAAAACCAGATGCAAACTCATCAAATAAAAATAAATACATTAAAGGATACCTAAATGTCACAAAGCCAAGCACAATAAATGAGTACAGCTGGGCAAGATTCACGAAGACTGAAACTCGTAACTGAAAAGTTGCCAGAACCAAGGCAGTGCCTTGCTCTGTTTGTCTCACGACAGCCACATCATCCATCCCCATAACTTATACTCCCATCTGCTATTCCACTTTTCTTTTTCTTCTTTCCATAGCACTCCAATATGGTATATTGCCTGTTTAAAATGTTGGTTGTTCCTTGTCCCTCTCCTCCAGGATGTATACTCCATGAAAGCAGAGAGCTTTGTTTCATTCGCTGATGGACCCCAAGCAGTTAGAACAGTGAGTAGAACACAGTAGGCTCTGTGTATATGAATATGCTCTATTTTTCCTCTTTCAATAGACCTGCTATTTCTTCTTAACCTTCAGCTTACATATGATCAAATATGGCTCCTACAATCACAAACTTCAGCTATCAGTTGTTAGCATAGTTTGTTAGTTTACATTTCCATATGATTGAGCAAGAAATCTGAATGCTACTAATCACTTTGAGTGAAGTCATACATTATGGAACTCTTGAGGAGTTCCATAACGTATGACCCCACTTGAGGAGACGGACAGGGAGATGCAATGTCTTGTAGTCCACTGCCCATTCAAAACTTTTTAAGGAGATAAGGTTGGTCAGGAAATGTCTTACATCTCTAATACAAAAATAATGATTATTATAGCATTATTTTTAGTAATTATTCAGTAGCATTATTTTTGGTGGGAAAAAACTACATAAATATCTATCTATTAATTTATATCCACACATTAATAACTATGATTCAGCCTATATTAACATGGAATTGCATTCATCATATATAAATTTTAAAAGAATATCATAATGAAGTCTTACATTTGCAACAACATGGATAAACCTAGATGGTCTTGTACTAAGAGAATAGATCAGACAGAGAAAGACAATTACCATATGATTTCACTTATATGTAGGACCTAGAAAACAAACAAAAAAAATGAATGAACAAAACAGAAACAAACTCATAGATACAGAAAACAAACTGATGGTTCCAGGTAGAGGGAGGTTAAGGGACTGGGTAAAAATTGCGAAAGGATTGAGAAGTACAATTTGGCAGTTATAAACTAGTCATGGGGATGTGAAGTACAGCTTAGGGATTATAGTAACTATACAAGATGTCAGAAGGGTGCAAGACTGATCTGGGGGATCACTTTGTAAGTTATATAAGTGTCTAATCTCTCTGCTGTACACCTGAAATTAATACAATGTTGAATATCAACTGTGATTGAGAAAGAGTTTTTTTAATAAAGAATATCATAAAGTAGAATTTTTTTTCCCATGGTGAAATATTCATTGAGATTTTACTGACTCTATAGATAAATTTGGGGGGAATAGACATCTTTATTTTTTTTCTTTTTTAATTCATTTTTATTGTTAGACTTATTGGGGTGACATCTGTTAGCAAGGATTACATAGGTTTCAGGCATAAAGTAGAATTAAGAGTAAGATTTTATTACTATATACTATACATAGAACCATCTGGAAGGATATTTACCAAAATGTTACAGTGATTACTTTGGGTGGTAAAAATACAAATTATTTATCTTCTCTTTTTTAAGGCTGTTTTGTATTTTCTGATTTTCTACAATATATGTCTTTGTTTTATTGCAACCATAGAATAAAACCACTTACATTCTGCAGAAGCAAATAGAAGAGGAAAACAAAATAAAATCTACCAAAAAAGACTCAGTTACTGAAGAAATTATCCCTGGGTAGAAAACAATGACTATCTGGCTAACATAAGAATTAAATAAAGCTTATTTATAAAGTATGTGAGCTTTAACAATGATACAAATGGCAATGAATTAATATCTATCTAGTATGTTCAAATTTGTGAGTTCACAATAATATTTTAAATATTGGGCACCTTCAGATGATGATAGGGAACTAACTCGCTCTCTTGAAAACTAGTAAATAAGAGAACAGAAGGAAACATTTACCTAACTTTTTCTAATATAAGGGATGTTTAACCAACCCTGCCCAGCTTTCCCAGACCTATGTGCATTGAAAGGCATCTCTGTGAACGATACAGTGTATCCTGAAAGGAGAAATTATCATAAACACTCAACACCAATACTAATCTAATCATAATATTTCTTTAATGATTCACAGGCTCTTCTATCTGTAGCAATAACAAAAACTTATCATTATAATAATAAATTATCTCTGCATGCGTCATACAGAAATGCTATTTGAGACTCTGATGAAGAGAATCCTGAATAAGCAATTGTACTTAAAAAAACTCTTGAGTGGTTTTCCTTTTATCATCTTTCCTCCTTTTTTTTCCGAGTCAAAATTAAAATACTACCTGAAACTATAATTCTTCCCAAGCCAGCAAAATGACACTAAAAAAGCCTAACAACATTTCTGAAATCTAGAACACATGCTATTTTAAAAATATATTTGGTCATAAATAAATTTATTGGGCACATTAATAAATGTCTCTTTTGAAAGCTCTTCACTCACAAGGACTTTAAATCACTGTTCATAAAATAAAGTACTATTGGGAATTTAAAAAGTGAGCATAATTCAGCCTTCTCCAAGTTATTCTACATTTTTTCAAGGTCAGTTGTTCTTACAAAACATATGTAAGTATGCACGTCTTGTCTCTGAGTCAAGTTCATTTCAATGTCTTGAAGCCAAAGGAAATAGGAAAGTCATGAGACTTTCAGATGTGAGTCTAAATGAAACTTAAATACTATCAGTAAGCTTGTGCCATTAAGTGTTTTAATATTTTTTTAATGCATGGGCTGCATTTATATCTGTCTGCAAGGCATTTATATTGGTAGCAAGGCTTGACAGCAGCCTCTGCAAGCTGTTTACAGCAGGCATGGTGTCTAATCCACCTATATGCGAAAGCTGAATCCCATTGGGTCCACAATGCTTGAAGAAACAAAGTATTTTTATGTGGAAGACCAAACGAATATAATTCTGTTTTTCCCATTGTACTAATAGGACACAATTCAACTGACTGACTATTATCTGGAACAATTTTTTCTTTACAAATCTGCTTTGAGTTTATGATAATATTCAGTCTCACCACCAAAAGTATAGCATGGAAATAAAGGAGCAGAATGTTACTTTTCAAAGCTAAAAAAACCCAAAAATCCTTACACAACAAATTACAATACTTACAGGGCTCATCCTATTCAACAAAGAAATGGGCTCACTAATTAAAATTTCTTCTCTAATTTCAGTGTTTTTTAAATTTATTTAGTCACTCAGATTAAAATTGAGATGTCTCCATTAGCCATGTTTTAATAAGCTAAATGATTTTTACTATTCATTATTTTAAGCCTACTTTCCTAAACTACTGAGGAAAAAAGGAGAGAGAGAGAGAGAAAATAGTATGAAAACTCTTCTTACAGTGACATGGAAGATACACCCAATTTAAAAGCCTTATCAAGTAGGATAAAGCAAAGACGTTATTGGCCACACTGACTGTTGTAAGTGCTCAAACACAAAGTCCAATCTTTGCTTAAAGTACTGTTGTTCAGTCTTCTCACATTCCACATTGATAATTGCTGTAATATTCAAGAGATCTACTCTACACACAGGCGTAAACAGGATAGTAACAGGATAATTATCCCACTGCATATTAGTCATTTGAGCTACAATTTCCAAGTCATTGAACACAATGGAAATAGATTTCTGGTAATTTGATGTTATCAGACTAATCTCAAGACTTGCCCCAATACTAATGTGACAGAAATACTAGTGTAGCGCAGAACGTGTATTGCTTCCCCTTTATATAAAATCCTAGGCGATCTTGTATATTGTAGCCAATATGTAATACAGGATGCAGGACCTTCAACTATTTTCAAAAAGGAGGCTGAATGGCAGTCTTGGAAATTTTGCTGGAATAGCCAAGTGATCGAAGTTGAGCTCATTGTTTTCTTTCAAATGTATCCATTATCAAAAAATGTAAGAATAGTTTTAGCTGAACATGATTCTTTTAAACTAATTCAATTCAATACTATGTATTCTGTGTACAGTGCCCTGTGCTAGGCACTATAATATATTAAAAATAAAACACAATCTTTAAAAGCTAGAGTGGGAGACCAGAGTGTACTCAATCAGAAGGCAAATGATAAAGAATTCAGCTTAAATTCTTTTCAGTGAACAATGACATAGCAAATTAAACAATGTGATGAGCTTTAAAACTTTACCACTTCTTTATTATATTTTCTATTTATAAATAAAAAATTCTTCTTCAAATGGAAAGTAAAGAAAATTAGTTATTAAATGTGCTAAATTAAATCAATTCTTCAAATCATCATTAATTAGAAGTGTAAAGAAAAGACTCATTTCATGAAATGTCTAAACCTGTTGGTAAATTGCCAAGTTCATTTGACAGAGATTTTTAGGTCCAAACAAAATGCTTCTAGAATTTTTGTTTTAAAACTCAACAAAATGTTTGAACCACAGCGTATATACAGTGGATTCTTTTAATTAGAAATTATTATTATAGCTAAAAGCATCTATATCAAATAGAAATATTAAATGTGACTTTATCCCATAGGCCCTAGAAATTATTATGAATAAGAATTTGGCAAAAGCCAGAGGATTCAAATTAGGGGCAAAGGTCTATTCAGCTCTCTGCATCATGACTGTCTCAACTAATCAGAGAATGTTAGACATGCTGGTCTTGTGCACTTCCACTGAACAATCTTTGAATTCAAGGGAATGCTGATACAGAAGAAAAAAAGCTGTACCTCTGAATTAAATCAATCTGAAGAAAAAAATACAGCCTCAAAGTTTATTTTTCCCACTGTGTTCTATCAAAAATACTCAGCTACATTCAGCTATATCCTATATCAGTAACTCTAATATTAATGGATAATATTCCTTGAAACTCATAAAATATTTGTCTACTGGAGCTTAGCTGTATAAAAAAGGACTATTTTTTCTGTGCAATTTTTTGTAAGTACCAGTTGCACTGTCTGGTTGAAATTCTAGGAACGCCCGTCTTTCCATCATTAAATAGCCTCCAGGTAATTGAGTCATCCAAGAGTATTCATAGAATAAGACACTTTTTCCAAGAAAAAAAAATGTTATGCCATACCTATTCACTGACTATCTGCTTAGATCTCTAACCATCCTTATGCATGCTTAATACTAAAACTTAAGTCATCCTTATAAAGTTTACACCCTCCAGTTTCAGCTAGAAACACAAGAAAAAGAACCTACTAACAATTTTGAGTACATAGTTTAACAACTACATCAAACTTAATCACGTCTCCATTCTCACAAACAAACCTAAAGTCTGGCAAGAAAAAGAAATATGATCTAGGAACCAAAACAAGTCATGATGAATTAATTGCTTCCATTCTTTAGGCAACCATATTAATTGTAGAAAATTAGATTAACACATCTTGTCTTACTGAGGAACTTCTGTTTTATTTTTGTCAAAGAGAGATCATTTCATCTGAGGGGTCAAAACAGTTACATTTTAGGATTTTGTTAAAGAGACATCCATTTATAGCTTCCCCAGGGTGAATATTACAGATTGATGAGTTCATTTCTTAGTGCAGAACAGTACATTAGCCACTAAATTATTTTTCATATAAATTCAAGGCATATGTACTCTTGTTCAGTATTTCAATGGACATAGAGCACACTTTGTTATTTACATCAGTAATAGTCATTGGGCAGAGGACTTCACATCATCAGGCTTAATAATTATAATGAATAATCATGAAAATTTTTCTGTTTCAACATGATGCTAAAGTAGCATCTTAACAATTTAATGGTGAACTTATTATACATCAAGTTGACAACGCACTGTAGAATTGTATGCCTGAAACCTATGTAATCCTTGCTAACAGAGGTCACCCCAATAAGTCTAACAATAAAAATGAATTTAAAAAAAAACAATTTAAAATTTTCTTCACTGAACCAGAAAATAAATATGTGGATTAAAAGTTAAGGTTCTTAGTTCAAGTTTAAACCAAATATTGTAAAACCTATTATAACTAGTAAATAGAGTAACAAAAGAGAAACACTTTTTGAGTAACCTAAGAAGGGCTGAAAGAAATGACTACATAAAAATTTAATAAATTTATTAATTTTATGAAGAAAACTCTAATTTTAGTAATAAATGCCACAAAATTAGTTTATGAAAATCATACAAAATTATAATTGTTTTTCAAGTTTGAAGAAAGTGTAAATTTAAGAGTATATTGATCCCATAAATAATATTCTTTCCTGGCTATGTATAGAACAAATAAAACAATTTCTAGCATGTTATTTTATGATAGCTAATATAAATGAACAGAACACAATTAAGGTGGATGACCAATTTTGGAACCTGAGAATTAGAAACACACTGACAAGGTCTCTTCCTGTAAAAAAATGTTTTAAAAAACAAATTCCATCATAAGAAAAACTTACCTAACTGGGTATTTTCATAATCATTTTAAAATGAAGAAATTAAACCCATATATAAAGTCAATATAATCTGGACTTAAAAACAGGTTTACTATTAACCACAAAAATAATAACCAAGCTTTGACAATTTCAATCACTTGTGGCTTTTCATAATTCTAACTAGCAAGCACTTGAACATAACTAATCTGTGATAAAACAATAATAATTACATTATCCAAGAGATTACTTTTAAAACTTAACAAAAAAACACCAGTGTTACCTTACTGGTGTAAGATGATCAAAAACAAGCTTTTATATCCCTGACTTTGTGACTTTATGAATGTAACATAGTTTGGAATTATTGTGATAAAAATCAAATTTGCCCAAAGGCATGCTAAATCTAAACTTGAAATGACTCAAAGCTGAACAACTATAAGGTGAGCCAAAAATAAAATAACTCAAGATAAAAAGTAGTCTACTTTTTTCCTTAAAGTAAAGAGACTGGAAAAAATCTAATTACTGATCTGTTTCAACACTGAGGTTTTATCTTTAATCTATAAAAGTTAAAAGGCAATGCATCAAAACTGCATGTCTGTGGGAGAGATGTTGCTATGGCAAACCACCTGATTCTGGTTTCACATCCATATATTTAAAGCTTCACTTTTATTCTTTTTTCTCTTTTCTGATCCTTTAAGACTTGTTACACTAGAGACTTAATGAGTACTGTTTCATTGCAGTGAGTTTTGAAAATTGCACATAATAGACACTTGGACAAAACACATTTGATGACCTTACAATTAAAAAGATGATTATTTGAAGGACAGATTTTTCTCTGTAAGTGAAAGGAAAAAAGAAGGTAAGATAGGAGGAAAAATTCAGATTTTAAAAAAAATAGATGGATAACAATAAGAGAAAAGAAAGACATAAATAAGAAATATCTGGGACTTTCCTGGTGGTGTAGTGGCTAGGCTTCAGCTGCGGCCTGGGTTCGTTTCCTGGCCAGGGAACTACCCACATTAAAAAAAAAAAAGAAATATCTGTAATAATCTGCCATATTTTCTAGCTTAATCAGCCATTTCTTCCCAAAGTTTGCCCTGCATTGGCTCACACAGGATTATCATCCATTTCCTCAACTGAGCTTTCCCACCTCTGCACCTCAGCTCATCTCTGCCAATTCAATTACCATCTATCTTAGACTCAGCACAAATCCTGTTTCACTAATCTCAACAGAGCCCTGAAGCCCCAAACACATACTCAACCAGATGTTCTCTTTTTTCCTGAACCTTTTAACCTTTCATTTCTACCTCTGTCATAGAAATCTTTAACCTATTATGGTGTGTATGATAGTCATATATATTTGTCATACTCCTACACCCAGTAGCTACAACCTCCTGGAAGGCAGAGATCAATGGTCATGGTCATTTTTGTATCCCTTGCAGTGCTCAGTATAGTGCCTTTTCCATAGTGATTACTGAATAAATATTTATTATTTACTAAGCTCTCAGTTTTGTTTTTACTTTGTAAATCTTTACTATTATTTTTACAATACACAAAAATTGTTTATTATGTGCATTTTGTGCTCTCTTTATACTTTCCTCCACCTAGACCCATTGCATAAAAGAACTGGTAAAATCTTTCTTTATAAAGTAAAACTCTTTATTCTTCTCAATCTTCAGGGATCACCAGAAACTTGTCTATAATCCACCATTGATGTAAATGTAATTCTACCCTTCTAGAGATAAGTTCTGCGAAAGCTTTTTTGCAAACATTTTCTCCACAACTTGTTGCCTTACAACTGCCAACCTGTCTGTCCCCTCATGCATTCCCCATGACATTCTAAGGCAAGGACCTGGGCATGGAGGCCATGGGGGCATAGAAAATCCAGGAGACAGAACTCATCCTCTCTCAGGGGTACTGTTCCTCCCTCACTCGTACACCTCACATCACCTGTGTGGCCCTAGAGGATGGCTGGTTAGTCAATGACAGGTAAGATTCCTCAAGACTGGCACAGTCAGACAGGGGTCATCAGGAGAGAGCTTGGGCTCTACAGAGGTGAGGCACAGCCCCTCACCCTAACTTATTTCTTGCTCTCTGGCTGCCTTGCTTCCCATAAATAGCTCAGCCTGAGATCCACGGGATGATATTGGCCATTTCCCCTGATGGATGTCTTTGTAATAACAATGACTCCATTCCCAAGGGTTCAGAGCTGGTATGTGAAGGCACAAAGGTGCTGGAGCACAATGGGGACTTTCGGGAAAAGCAGTTTCAAGGCATGTCACTCACAGACCCTGGAAAAACCAGTTTCACTTGTTTGCCCACTAATAAAAGCTATGCGTTGGTCCAATTTGAGGTGCCCAGCCCATGAGGTTGGGGGCCCTTGGCCCAGCTTATAATATATTCTTGGCTACTGTGTTTCTTAACTTTGCATCACCCTACTTGTTTGCCCACCGCTCATGTCATGCTGGAAGTGACAACAACTTAATAGTAATTTTGTTGTCAGGCAAGGGGAGTGGGAAGGATGTCTAGAATGGCATACAACCAACTATTCCCACCACTGCACCTGCTAAACTGTGAAACCTGTTCTTACATTAAAGTAAAAGGTATAGATGAATAGTCAAAAATTGGGAAGGGAATACGAACTAAAAGAACTCTCGCTGAAATCACTTTTCTCCAATGAAAGCACACTAGAATTTTAGAATTGTTGTTGATCAAACTTTACTGTGGTTGCAATTGTACGTTAGTACATTGTGCATTAACACTATGACTAACAAAGCACTCTTGAGTACGTATATATGCTATGTGGGAAAAGCTAAGAACTGAGCACTGCCAATACCACATAAATAGCCTTCTTTTGTGTACATAAAAATCTCAAGGAGGAAAATCATTGTTCACCTAAACCACAAGGTCCATGAGGAGGATTATGCCTTTAATCTGCTTGTCTCTTCCAGGGCCCAGCATGGAATGCCTGGTACTTCTAAGGACTAGTGAATAATTAATGGAATAAATGAATGAATAAATGATTAGTGCTATTTTACTACATTCTCTGGATAGCATGTAATTCCTAATCCCTTAGAATTATCAACAAATACCTAGGTTCAGATTCTTATTTTGTCTGGGGTCTTAATCCAAATAGATTGGTACGACTATAACAAAATACCACGGCCTGGGTATTTACGAGTATAAACAACAAACATTTAATTTCTCACCGTTCTAGAGGCTGAGAAGCCTGAGATCAAATCACCAGCATTGTAACCTTTTGGTAAGGACCCTCCTGGTGCAGCTGACCACTTCTTGCTCCATCCTCAAATGGTAGAAAGGCTACGATTCTCTCTCTCTGACAACTCTTTTATAAGACATTAATCTCATTCATGAGGGCTCTGCCAAAGTCCCACTTTCTAACAACATCTTCTTTGGGGGTGATGATTTCAATATATGAATGGGGGATGGGGCATAAATATTAAGACTATAACACTTGGGATTCCCACAAGAGTTGAGTTTTGTCAGGGTTACAGAGTTTTAACTAACATACAGAAGTAGAAAAGTTGATGCTTACTGGACTAGATCATAATATTCCACAAAGCCAGTATCTCCACCTACAGGTTATCTAAAATTTAGGTAACCTGGGGTCAGAGCAAATCCAACAGAAAAACTAAATTGTTGTCAAGTTTCCATTTTCCCAACATGTGCACAGGCCTACAAAGCTTATGAGTCCCTAGTCCCTAGAATTAACCTAGACATGAAAAATTCAGACTGGGAGCAATCCTTCATTCGCTTCTACTTCCACTGTGACCCTAATAAGCACCGCCTGGCATTACACCTGGTTTCACATGTCTCTCTGTGCAATGCTACACCATCTGGCATTCCTCTCAGGCTTCCCATTTTATTTACCCCTCAGAAATCTACATCATTGCAATTGCAAGATTTTTAAACAGAAGGACATTTCTATAGAATGAATCTCTCAGCATAAATAGGTGAATATGTGTTACATATCTAATTAAATAGCTTCCTTCCAAGGAAGGTGAAAGGCATATTAATCATTGTTACACTTACTAGATCCATAAGGCATCAGCAAAATTAAAATTTTATGAAGAACTATGTGAAAATGCAGCACTCATTACCTGAGAAAAGGTCTCTACAATCTGTAACAGTTTGGATTAGCAATTTCTTTTAACTTATTTCTAAATGGACCACTTCATAATGCATATGAAAAATACTTCCAAAAGCTCCTAAGTTAATTTGTTTCATTTTTCTTATAATTACTATTTATTGATATGACTATCTTTACCAACTTTAAAGCTTTTACTAGAAAGTTGCATGGTCTTTATTAATAATAAACACAAAATATTAATATATCATCCAAGAACAAAATATAGGCAATACCCTATTTTTCTGAATATATGTTTGAAAGTCAAATGTTGAAAAGTTGAATATACAATGCTTCAAGATAGTATCATCCCCATAAGAATCACAAATATTTTGTTTCAGCAGTACAAAAATATAAAAGAATATTATAATATATTATGTAATCATGTAATAATAGTTATAGTCTGAGCCTTTCTCAAGGCTAAGCTACAATGTGTCAAAAATCTTTGTTGTCAGGTATTGGAGACAGATGAAATAATGCCAGGTGTCTCAAGGAACTATACAAGGTTGATCCAGGCTTGCTCCCTTCCCATGGGCCTAATATTTTATATGGGTGTTGAAGCCAACTCTGATCCTTAAACTTCTCTCAGCAGGCTCAGTTGCACTGGGGGTGTGAAAGAAGGAGGCTGTCTCCAGTACTACAGCATAGTGGCTTTGCTACACTACCCTCTATCAGCACCTACGTGGCCTCCACAACCCTGAACTTCCAGTTAGGAGTGAGTGGGGAGAGAAATAAGATACAGAAAGCAGTACGTGAAAAGGTGAGTTTGTCTGGGTAAAAACAATCACTACATGGGTATACAAGATCCACACTGGAGGCATAAGCAGCCCCTTAGTATAGAGTAAGAACACTTCGGGTGCACCTGAGGAAGATTTGGAGCTAGCTAAAAAAATAAAATACCTCTACCCTGCCAAATTGAAATTATGTCCTTTTTCCAAGGGCCAGAATCAGACTATATCACAGCTAAAATTACCATATGAATGACCTCATTAAGTGAATAAAAAATATCAATATGGACTATATATTATATGAATATGTGGGCTGAGTAAAAGATGAATTTAAAGACAAATAGTACAAACCATGCACACCTCCAACCATCATTTATTCATTGTGTTTTTGTGAGTTTCTAACATAGGCAAGGCATTTTTCTAAGAACTGAAGATTGCAGTGAATAAAACAGAAGAGGAAAATGTCTATATGGTTGCTAGGAAAGAATATCTTTCAATATCTTACTTTTAAAATCAGAGAGAATATGGAGTGATAGAACTTGTTATTCTCCCCCTTCTCTCAGAACTCTCATCTTCTTTCCATTTTATCCATGAATCCTTTCTGACCACATCTAGCCAGAAATCTCTGTATCTTCTTGAATCCAATAAACTTGTACTCTGTATTGCTCGTTCTACTCTTAGCAAATGCTTTTTTCATTTTTTAATATTTATTACATTTATTGGGGTTAGTGAAATTGCATAGATTTCAAGTGTACATTTGTATTATTATACACAACACATCATCTATGTGTTGCATTGTGTATTCACCACCCAGAGTCAGGTCTCCCTCCATCACCATGTACTTGCCCCCTCTTTCTACCACTCCCCTTCACCCTTTGCCCTCTGGTGACTACTAAACTGTTGTCTGTGTCTATGAGTTTTTGTTTGTTTGTTTGTTTGTTTTGTGTGTTGCTTTCAGTTTTATATCCCACATATGAGTGAAATCATATAATTCTAAACTTTATCTGACTTGTTTTGCTAAGCATGATAATCTCAAGATCCATCCACGCTGTCACAAATGGCAGTATTTTATCTTTTCTTACAGCCAAGTAATATTTCAATGTGTTTATGGACCACATCTTCTTTATCCAATCATCTATCGAAGGACATTTGGGTTGTTTCCATCTTGGCGATTGTGAATAATGCTGCAATAAACATAGGGGTACATATATCTTTGTGGATAAATGTTTTGAGAATTTTGGGTTTGATACCCAGAAGAAGGATTGCTGAGTCACATGATAATTTTATTCTAATATTTTGAGGAACTTCCATACTGTTTTCCACAGTGGCTACATGAATTTACATTTCCACCAGCAGTGTAAGAGGGTTCCTTTTTCTTCACAGCCTCTCTAATATTTATTACTTGTCTTGTTGATAATAGCTATTCTAGCAGGTGTGAGGTGGTTTTTCATTGTAGTTTTGATTTGCATTTCATTAATAGCTTGTGAAGATGAGCATTTTTTCATATATCTATTAGCTGTTTGTATGTCTTCTTGGGAGAACTGTCTGTTCAGGTCTGTGCAGTTTTTAATTGGATTATTTGATTTTTGTTGAGTTGTATGAATTCTTTATATATTTGTAAATATTATCTCATATTCGGTTAATTGCTGCTTTGTTTAGTTGATGGTTTCTTAGACTGTGCAGAAACATGTAGTCATGTGTAGTTTAATATGTAGTCATTCATTTATTTTTGCTTTTACTTCCCTCACCTTTGAGGTCAAATTTATAAAATTCTCTATACACTCAGGGTCCACAAATTTAGCACTAATTTTTTCATCTCTGCAATTTATTGTTTCAGGTCTTACATCCAGGTCTTTGATTCATCTTGAGTTAATTTTGGTATATGATGACAGATGTTTCCTAGTTTCCTCCTTTTGCATATGGCTTTCCAATTTTCCCAGCACCATTTACTGAAAAGGCTTTCTTTCCTTCCTTGTATGTTTTTGGCTTCCTTGTTGGCAATTATCTTCCCCTATATTTGTGGGTTTATTTCAGGCTTCTCAATTCTATTTCATCGATCTTTGTGTCTGATTTTCTGTCATTACCATGCTGTTTTGATTATTTTTGCTTTGTAGTATAAATTGTAGTCAGGGAATGTGATACTTATAGGCCTTGTTTATTTTTTCTTAGGATTGCTTTGGCTATTTGGCATCTTTTGTGATTCCAAATAAATATAATGGTTTTTTGGTTCCATTTCTTGAAAAAAAATAATGCAATTGAAATTTTGATGAGGATTGCATTAAATCTGTATATTGCTTTGGGTAAATTAGTCAATTTAACTATTTTGATTCCTTCAATCCATGAACAGAGAGTGTCTTTCCATTTCTTTGTATCTTCTTTAATTTCTTTTAACAATGTTTTAGAGTTTTCAGTGTATAGGTACTTTACCTCCTTTGTTAAGTTTATTCCTAGGCATTTTATTCTTTTAGTTACAATTGCAAAGAACTTTATTTCATTTCTTTTTCTGAATAGTAATTATAGTAAATAGGAATGCAATGGATTTTTGTACATTGATTTTGTATCCTGCCACTTCACTGTTTATCTTTATCATTTCTAATATTTTCTGGTGAAGTCTTTAGGGTTTTCTATATAAATAATTATGTCATCTGTAAAAAGTGACTATTTAACTTTTTTATTCTGAGTTTGGATGCCTTTTATTTCTTTCTCTTGCATAATTGTTCTGGCTAGGACTTCTAATACTATGTTGAATAACAGTGGTGAGAGGGGACATTCCTGCCTTGTTCGTGATTTTAAAGAAAAAGGTTTCAGTTCTTCAGCATTCAGTATAACATTAGCTGAAGGTATGTCATATATGGCATTTATTATGTTGAGGTACCTTTTTTCTATATCCATTTTATTAAGTGTTGTAAACATAAATGGATGTTTTATCTTGTGAAATTTTTTTTTGCATTTATTGAGGAAATCATATAATTTTTACCCTTTATTTTGCTTAGTGCGATATATATGTTAAGCCATCCTTATGTCCCTTGAATGAACCCCAACTTGGTTTTATTGTAAAATCTTTTTCATTTGGTGTTGTATTTGATTTGCTAGTATTTTGTTTAGGATTTCTGTGTCTGTACTCATCAGAGGTATTGGTCTATAGTTTTTTTTTGTTTTGTGTTATTCTTACCATGTTTTGGTAGCAGAGTAATGTTGGCCTTATAAAATGAGGAAGTATTGCCTTTTCTTCCTATTTTTGGAAGAGTTCGAGGAGGACAAATATTGTATCCTCTTTGAATGTTCAGTAGAATTCACTAGTGAAGGCATCTGTCCTGAACTTTTGCTATTAGGGTGGTTTTGAATGATGGTTTCAATTTCCTTACTCTCAATTGGTCTATTTAAATTTTCCATTTTTTTTTTTTTTTGTGATTCAGTCTAGGAAGGTTATATAGTTCTAAGTACACATTCATTTCTTCTGGGTTATTGAATTTGGTGGCATATAGTTCACAGTATTTCTGTACGATCTTTTGTATTTCTGTGGTATCCATCAAAACTTCTCTTTTTTTCTGATTTTGTTTATTTGTGTCTTTTCTCTTTTTTTCTTAGTGAGTCTAGCCAGGGTTTTGTCAATTTTATTAATGCTTTCAAATAATGAGCTCTTTGTTGCATTAATTTTTTACTGTCTTTTTGTTCTCTATTTTATTTAATGTTTAGCAGGACATATACATGGGTCTCATAAGTATCATGAAGACAAGACTTGTAATTTGTTATAAAAGCCACATCCCAAGTATAGATTGGTACAAGGTAGCAGATCCAAAAATGTTGACTCATGAGAACAAACTAGAAAACAAATTAAAAATAAAATAATGATATTTCAAAAGACAAATTTCTTGTAATTCAGAATTTTCTGACACAGATTTGTTTGTCCTTGACAAGGTCTTATCATAAATAAAATGTTAAGGATCATTACATGTGATTTAAACACTATCAATCAAATCTTTGATAGAAGCAAACATTAAATATGTAAATAGGACTGGTAAATATGACCCCTTTCCAAAAAAGGAAAATAATTAATAAAAAAAATTCCAAAAAGAATAATGATATTTTTTTTAAAAAGGTTTCATTTTCAGTGACAGTGCCATGGAAAATTTTGTAAATCAGGAATTTAGAGAGCTAGTTCTAGTCTTTGTCACTAATTTCTAGAAGCTTGAATGTGTTTCTACATTCTTGCTAGGTATTCCAAAACTAAAAGGCCATAATGGCCTAGTTAAGGTCATTTATAAGGGTCATGGTTGCAGCAATCAGCCTTGAAAAATTAGGTCATGCCTCTTTCCAGACAAAGAATGTATTTGCTTCTGCTCATTATGAAAACAGTAATTTCTCCTTAGTGCCATGCTCAGTTTTGCTCTTCTGTAATACAACTCACTGTGTGTGCATGCACTCATCTGGCTCACCTGCCCAGGATTTGGGGAACACAGGGAACCAACTCACATAAACATGAAACTCTATTGCTTTTGTTACACATAATAAAGTTCTTTGTCTCGATCTAAGAGTATCATGTCTTCTATTAACATCTTTGAAGTAGTAGAACATAAGCTAGTTAGCCTGAAAGTAGGGTAAAATTTTAGACTTTTCACAGTTCTTAACAGTAACTAGTTGGGTGAGTTTTGATAAGCCACATGTTCATTCTAGGTCTCTCACTCTCCTCACCTTTTAAAATAAGGAGTTTTAATTAGATTACCTGTCATGTTGCTTTTTAAATATGAAAGCAAATGTTTGTGATTCCTCTGACCAGAAGAGAAAGTAACTTTAAAAATAGAGGTTCCCCACCACCTCTATTTTTAAAGAAAAAAATAAATTATTTCATAAAATTCTTTTTGTTATTATTTAATCTTAAGGGGATTGGGAAGGAAAAGCAAATATACTACAATGGAGAACTTTCTATAATACTGATTGACATAAGAATATACTATTAGAAAATGAAGAATAAAATATTTTTTGATCTTTAAGATATTATAGCTTGCACCATAAAATCAGTGATAGTATTGTCAGAAACACTTCCAATTCCTAAAGATGTTTTGCCTCTGCCTCATATGTTAGGTTCATATTGAGTAAGAACCTCTCTGAGTTTTTTCCACAGAGATATTTACTACTAAACAAAAACCTTTCTGCTCCTTATTTCCCACCACCCTTAAACTAAAGAGCCAATAGAGAGCTTTATCTCCCACTTCTGAAACAACCAGGAGGTTCATATGCTGAAAGAGTGACAATACAAGATGATGTCAGCTGAATGTGTTAGTAACTAAGAGGGTGGACTGTTAAATTGTGCTTCTAATTGTTTGTTAAATTAGACATATCTGGACATAACTGGTACTGTTCTTGACCTTGCACATAGAGGTGCTTACATTTTTCACCCAGTGCACACTGAAATGGAAGAGTATTCAGATATTCACTTCAAATAGCATGCTGTTATTGAATTCTTTTTTCCTTATCTCTTTCTCCTTTTTTAATTTTTTGTTATTGAATTCTTAACAGCAGAAAAAGCACCTCCAGTTTTATTGAAATGTTTGAAAAAGAAGGTGAGGACTTCTTAAAGAAGATCATTACATGTGGTGAAACTTAGGTTTATTATTATGAGCTCAAGAACAAACAGCAATCCATGGAATACCGCCATAAGAGATTACTTTCCCAGCTGAAGCCTGGGTCTGGAATTTTTTTCGCTGAGGTGATCCCTTGTGGTGGTATTCCATGGACTGCCTTTTGTTCTCGGGGTCGTAATGTTGGACCCAAGTTTCATCACCTGGAAGGAGGGGCAGAGACATGAAAAGAGCTGGTCTCACACCTGTGCATAGCCATCAAATCTTGGGAGGAATATCTTGGCTGGAGAGGTCCCCCTGGAGGAGTGAGGGGTGGTAGCCTCACATCGGGCTTTCCAGCCCAGGGTTCCAGTGCTGGAGAGAGAAGTCCCCATAAATTCTGTCTGTGAAACCCAACCGAGATTATGACTCAGTGAGATGGAAGCTGCTGGAATCGCAGGTGCTCCTCTTAAAGAGCTCATGTACAGACTTCCTCATTGACAGTACTCACTCTGAGCTCCAGCAGTGCGGCATCAGGTCAAAAGGCACCAGAGACATATGGGGAAAACTTTTGTCCAGCTTCAGGGTGATTGTTGGAGGGGCAGCTTTCTCGTGAATGGACTAGGTGGCAGAAGCCATTGCTTCTTTCCTGAGCCCTCTCACTCTCTGCATGCAGACAGACACAATATCTGAGCCTCCATCAAACTGGCTATTACCCTTCCTCTGTTCCACCCTAATAATTTCCTGTAGCCCTGCCTATCCAACTCTTCGGCACACTCAAGCCACTTCCAGTGGCTTTCCCATACAAACAACCTGTGTTAGCTCACACTGCAGACTTTCCTAAAACTTTATAAAAGGTTTACAAAACCCAAACAAGCAAGGTCTGACTTCTACATGTCCTATACCTCTGGCTCAGCAGCCCAAGCCCAACACTAGTGACAGCTGGCCTCAGTTCAAGCCTTGGCCTCTTCGGGCACCTCCAAGCCCATTGTGGGTGGTGGCCATTTCCAGATTGCATTGTGGCTCATACCATGTGGCCCTAAGAAGGGCACAGACTGTAGCTAAACTTGGGCTGCAGCGAGTCCCCTCTCAGGAAACCCCAGGGCTAGCACATTTGATGGCCTGCTTCAGAACTAGCCAGTATCACCTGCCACCTCCAATGATGACACACCTAAAAAGCACACTGGGCAGGCACAAGTGCCCTACTAAAGCGAACCCTTGCATCATAGCTCCTCCTTGTATTCATGGCTAGTCCTCACAACCAATCAGCCTGAGGTTCAATTCCTCCAACTGATGTCCAAACAGCAACCAAGTCTCAACTATAATGGGAGGGCACACACAACCCACACAAGAGACACAACTAGAGCTCCCAGCTCTAGTGACCAGGGAGATTGTGCCACTGAGCCCTGCAGTATACCTACTACATAGGACCACTCTATTAAGACTGGGAAACATAGCAGCCCTACTTAGTACATAAAAACAAACACAGGGAGGCAGCCAAAATGGAGAGACAAAGATAGATGTCCCCAAAAAACAACAGAACAAAGCTCCAGAAAAAAAAAAAAACTAAACAAAGGTAGCAAGTAATCTACCAGATGCCAAGTTCCAAATACTGGTAATAAGGATGCTCAACAATCTCAGAGAGAACTTCAACAAAGAGATTAAAAAACATCAAAATGGAGATAGAAAACGTTAAACATAAAACAGTTATAAATGGAAAATACAGTAATTGAAATGAAGGCTACGTTAAAAGGAATCAACAGTAAATTAGTGAGGCAGAGAATTAGATTAACAATTTAGAAGATAAAGTAGCAGAAATACTCAATCAGAACAACAAAAAGAAAAAAAAAGAATCCAAAAAAGTGAGAATAGTTTAAGAAACCTCTGGGACAACATTAAGCATACCACCATTTGCATCATAGGGGTACCAGAAGGAAAAGGGAGAGTAAGGAATTGAAAACGTATTGAAAGAAATAATAACAGAAATTATTTCTAACCTGGTGAAGAATAGATATACAAGCCCGGGAAGCACAGAAAGTCCCAAACAAGATGAATCCAAACAGGTCCACACTAAGATGCGTGATAATTAAAATGATAAAGATTAAAAACAAAGAGAGAATCTTAAAAGCAGCAAGTGAAAAGCCATTAGTTACCTGCAAGGGAGCTCCCATTAGACTTTCAGCTGAATTCTCTACAGTATTTTCGCAGGCCAGAAGAGATTGGCATTAAATGTTCAAAGTGATGAAAAGCAAAGACTTACAACCAAGATTACTCCACTCAGCAGAGCTATCACTTGGAATCAAAGGATAGATAAAGAACTTTCCAAGAAAAAAAAATTGCTAAAGTAGCTCATCAACACCAAACTAGTATTATACGGAATCTTAGAGGGATTCCTTTTAGACAAAAAAAATTAAAATTAAAAATATGAATATACATATCTATCAACAATTACTTTCAATGTAAATGGATTAAGTGCTCCAATCACTGATAGAGTGGTTGAATGGACAAGAAAATGCAAGAAAATAAAACCTTTACATAGTTGTCTACAAGAGACTCATTTTAGATTGAAAGACAGATACAGACTGAAAGTAGAAGAATGGGAAAAAGATATTTCATAAAAATGGGGGTGGGAGTGGAGGTACAATAATTATACCAGCCAAAATAGACTTTAAAACAAAGGCTATCTATAACAAGAGACAATGAAGGAAGGACCCAGTAATTTCACTTCAGGGTATTTAGCTGAAGAAACCCAAAGCACTATTTTGAGAGGACATGTGCATCCATATGTTCATTGCAGCATTGTTCACAATAGCCAAGATGTAGAGACAGCCTTGTTGTTTATCTATTAATGAATGGATAAAGAGTAAGTGGTACATATACACAATGAAGTATTGTTCAGCCATGGATAGGAATGGGTTCTTGCCATCTGCAGTGGCATAGATTGACTTGGAGGATATTGTGCTGAGTGGAGTATGTCAGACAGAGAAATACAGATGCAATGTGATTTTGTATATACGTGGAATCTAAACAAAATAAACAAACAAAACAGAAACAAACTCATAGTTACAGAGAATATTTTTATGTCAAATGGGAAAGGGATTGGGGGTGTGGGGAAAGGGGGAAAAGGTTAAGAAATACAAATTGGTTGTTATGTGGTAGTCATGAGGATGTAGGGTATAGCAAAAGGAATATCATCAATAATATTGTAATAACTGGGTATGGTGTCAGAAAGATACTAGATATATTGGAGTGAGAGATGAGAGGGGGCTTGGGAACAAGGTATAAAAGGTGAAGAGACTATGAAGTGCATATTGGTAGCTACAAAATAGTCATAAGGATATAAATTAAAACATGGAGAATATAGTCAATGATATGGTAATATCTATGCAGGTGCCAGGTGAATACTAGACTAGCGAGGGTAGTTAGACATTTGTATAATTTGTGGTTAGACAAATTATCTAAATATCTAATCATTATGCTGTATATTTGAAATTAATATAAAATAATATTGAATTAAAAAAATAAAGTGTATAAAAAAGGAAAGAGATTAATAATGACCAAATGGGTATATTATTATGCCAGACATAATATTGCTCACCAAATATATGTTTCTTCATATGTTAAATCCTTGATAGTTACTTAAGCATGTTAATGGGACTAGTTCTGATAAATGAACTGTGATCAGAAAAATGTGTGTTAATTCTAAGGTCAAAGCATTTAAAAGCCAATGCACAACCCTCTAGCATGCTCTTCTCCTGCTGGAATAATCTTGTAACCAACCAGATTTTGAAGTGGAAGCATCACAAGGTCATGGTAGCTCTGCCAGCGTGGGTCCCTGAGGAACTATGTGGAGCAGAACCACACACCATCACTACTGGCCTTCACTGGATGTAAAATAAATGTAAGCAAGAAAAATATCTCTATTTTATTAAGCCTCTGATATTAGGGGCTTAATGTGTTAATTCAGGTAACCCAAATATACCCTAATATGTCCTCTTAAGCAGTAGAGTTATCAGTGACAAGAGTGAGTGTTCAGAGACAAGGACTGCAGTGACTCACTTCTTTCTCTCCCTGTGAGGAAGAGATCCAGAAAAATCAACCCCGTTACTTTGGTCCCAGTGGCATAGACAGCAGAGCAGTTGACAAAGGGGAGCCAGTAACACTACATCCATCATAATACATACAATCCCATCTAAAGGGGAAAATTCTGCGAAGTGAGAAAATAATCCCACAGAACTCATGACAGGGAAAACGGTGGAAACATCAATTCCTTCTTTATTGACTTCACCCAGAAAATAGGATAAAATTGTGGGTTATTTTGTTGTTGTTCTTTTGGGGTTTTTGGGTTTTTGTTGTTGTTGTTTTAATGTTTGTTATTTAGAACACCTAATTCCATCAGCTATGAGGATAGAGTATGCAGGATTTGACAAAACTAGTCCAGAAGCTTGTCTGCAGACAAAATCCCAAAGGGACACTTTGCAGCTCATTTTTAGCAGGTCATTTAAAAAGTGTTTTAGCAAAGAAAGAAAGTTAACAGGCAAAAATAAATTCCAAAATCATATTCATGTCTTTTGATATATAAGCACTTCTTTTGGAAGAGATAGGAAAATGTCATAAAGAAAGTAATTATAAAAATTATTTTTGAAGGTGTTCGTTCATAACTAAACTAAATTAAAATAATTTGTTTAAAAATGAAGTTGGAAAAAATTTAAATGTCTTTTTAGTTGTTATTTAAGTAGAAAAGTTTCTACTTCTTATTCTTTTGATGAATTAACTCTTATTTTTTTAGGTTCGACCTTCTGTATAACACATTGGAGAAAATTATATGTTGTAGAACAATTGTCAGTGAAGGCTGAACAGAGACTGCTAAAATTCAATCTTTCTTATTTTCTGTAAATATTGTTTAATAGTCATCCAAGCTATAAAAATCAGTTACTTATGCATCAACTCTTCTTCATAGAAAATGAAGAAAACAATTTTGAATTTTGGTATACAATTTCTTTAATCTGACAAATGACAATTTTTCAAAGAACTTTGTCCATTTATAAAATTTTGTCAAAAGATAAACGTCTCTAATTCTTTTACGTCCCTTTTTGGTTGAAGGCTTTTGTTTCTGTTTGGCATAAAGGAAAATGGCCAGAGTCCAAAGTAGCAAACTTATTTGCATCATTGATTAAACCAAAAGGATTGTGTTACTCCCAGCAACAAATAGTACTTGAAAGAATATTTTGGTCTAGTAAACAATCTATCATAATAGCTGTATTTAAATTAGTCTTTGCAACTTTAGTTTTATTTTTGAAATTGTAGCAGATAATATTAGATAAGAGTTTAGGTTGTTTTGTGTTTGTATTGACATGTTTCCCAAGCAGACAGCTTTCCAAATAGAAAGGGAATTATGATGAGCTTTGCAAATCCTATCTGAGATAATTCAGTTCTTATTTTTTGACCAGCCTTAAAATAGGGATGAAGAGTCTAAACAACAGTTTCTTCTCTTCATTGCCAGCTAAACTTTCATTCCTACAAGATTATGTCAGATAATCTTTCTCTCAAAATTCTGACCACTTTGATAAAATTTTATTGTGTTATTTTCAAATACCTCTAGGTATAGAATTACTGCTCACAGTGGAAAACAAAAAAAGGATAGAAGAAATGAGGAAGGAAGGAAGGAAAAAAGATATGAATCCAATCTTTAAACAGACTGCCTAGAAATGCACTATCCGATAAAAATTTAATTTAAGCCACAAATGTTAGCCACATGGGTAATATAACCGTCCTAATACAAAAAAAAGTAAAAAACTGGTGAAATTCACTTTAATATAAGACTTTATTTTATTTAGATTGATTATCAAAGTATTATCTTCACATGTGATCACTATAAAAAATATTGATATATTTTATATTTTTATACTAAAATTTTTGAATTCCAGTGCATGTTTTATACTTACAGCACACCTCAGTTTGGAATATTCACGTTTCATGTGGTCAATAGCCACTATGGCTATCAGCCAATTATAGAACAACATACACCTAAAAGGAAAGTGTGGAGGTGGAAAAAATAAACATATACAAATTATATAAAACATATGGAAATACAAGTTCTGACAATTAAATTTGCAAAGTTGCCACCTTGTGCTTACATTTGTAGCATTATGCAAACAACTTGGTAAAGTTTCAAAACATTGATATATCTGAGTCTCACAGCTGTGTTTGTGTTGACATGAGGTGGTGTCTTGCTGAGTGACATTCATTATCATTGCATGTTTTTGTGTGTCATCACGGGAATGCCAGGGCATAAATTAGAGCAAGAAACCAGCATTAAATTTCTTGTTAAATTTGGCAAGACTGGAAGTGCAAACAGGGACATATTAGTCCAAGTTTATGGGGATAATGTCATGAAGAAAATGGCTGTGTACAAATGGACTAATTGTTTTTCTGAGGGGAGAGAAAGCATCACTGATGAAGAGAGGTCAGGGTGAACAGAACAGAACAATAATGAACAGAATTGATAAAAGCATTGCAAAAGCTCATCGAATTATGCATCAAAATCATTGGCTGACTATGAGAAGCATAGCAGGGCAGTAAACATCAATAGAGTAACAGTTAGGAAAACGTTAACTGAAATTTTGGCATGAATAATGTGTGTGCAAAAATGGTCCTGAAGGAGCTCACTGACGAACAAAAGCATAAAAGATTCTAAGTTTTCCCAAGGCTTTTCAGAAAGGCAAGACTATGTTTTGGGCCATGTTATCACTGGTGATAAAATATAAGTGTATGAATACAACCCTGAAACAAAGCATCAAAGTGCACAGTGAAAGTCAGCAAATTCTCCAAGACCAAAAAAGGTCTGTCACTCCAAATCAATAGTCCAAATGGTTTTGCTAACCTTTGTTGATATCAGAGGGATTGTTCATTATGAATTTGTACCAACTGGACAAAGAATCAACCAAGTTTACTATTTGAAACTACTAAAAAGGCTGCATGAAAAAGTTAGACAAAAACAACCTGAACATTTTGCCAACTCATGGCTCTTGCATCACAACAATGCACCAGCTCACATGGCACTGTCTATGAGGGAGTTGTTAGCCAATAAACATATAACTGCTTGGAACACCCTTCCTACTCATCTGATCTGGCCCCCAGTGACTTTTTTCTTTACCTAAACATAAAGGAAATATTGAAAGGAAAACATTTTGATGACATTGCAGTCATCAAGGGTCATACAATGACAGCTCTGATGGCTATTCCAGAAATAGTTTGAAAATTGCTTTAAAGGGTAGACTAAGCACTAGCATTGGTGCATAGCTTCTTAATGGGAGTACTTTGAAGGTGAGGTATGTAGTATTTTTCCTAGGATGAGTTGTGATTTTAATTGTTAGACCTTGTACATTAAATATGAGAGAAATGAACATGATTGTTCAAGAAACACATTCAGGCATTAAGTGTTACTTCAAGCATAGCCTATTTCTCTTATTGAATAATGTTCTTTCTCAAAGTATTGCCATTAAGCACTTAAAAATATACACTGGTATTCCTTGCACTAAATTCTTCAATGCTGAGATTAAATAGAAAACTAACTTAATTTTCAAATTCTCAACCATCAAATTTAAAGTTTTGAAGTGGATCATTTTGGAAATTATTACCTCTTGTTGAGATATTATTGCACTCTCATAAATTTATCAATATTTTAAAAGGAAATACATTTTAAAAAGAAAAACTAAAGTAAAATTCTAGGAACTCCAAGTATAAATTCAGGGCAGACACAGGTCAAGGAAAGCTAACAGGCTAATGGAGAATAGTCAGAAAAGAAGGATATTATAGAGCTCAGAAGGCAATAAGCATTTGCAGAAAAAGTAAATATCCAAGCTAAAATAATAATTCCTAATAGTCAATTCAATCCGTGTATGCCAAATTATTGTTGGGCATATAATAAACTTATTGCAAAGATATAGTAAAAGACCTTTGTCCCTACTTTCTGGATCATTGCAAAATATATCAGATACCATATTGGAGAGTGTAGGCAGTAAGAGTAATCAAAATTTAGGAAAATAAGAGATCAGTGTGGTCTAGTACCACTGAGAAGGCTTTCTAGAGGAATTGAACATAAGGTTGGCCTATGTTTTGGAGGGCATTGAAAGACATGAAGTTAGAGGGACGGTACTCCAGGAAGAAGTTTATATATTAAGACAAACATTTAAGTGCTAATAATTGTTTCATGTTGGTGAATTTGATATTCCTATTTAAATTATGATTTTATTCAGTGCCATCTGGTGAGATTAGCATGATCGCTAATAATTCTATCAGAAGTTATTAAAGAGATAGTTATAAATGAGATTTGGGGGAGGCAATTTGTGAACACTTAGGAAAGAAAGTGGTGGTCACTAGAATCCAGCACTTGACAACAAAGAACAAAATATGCCAACTAACCTCATACTATTTAAGTAGCTCTAGTAGTCTAAAAAAAGGAAGAATGTCAACAGAGTTCATATTAACTTATGTAAGGCATTTAACAAAGAATCTATTTTCTGATGTTCTCTGAAGATAAAGAAATAATATGAACTAGATGACAGTATAATTTGGCAGTTTGAAATAGCTAGTTAAACTATATCCAGCAACAATTTATGGAGTCATATTACCCTCTGAACAGATTATAGTTCAAACAAAAATGAAGCTTTTCTAATGATGTCTTCTGATCTGGTTACTAGAGAGTCACTACTACTAGTCCAGGATTTTTTAAAAATAATTTAAAAGCTTTTTTAAAAATACATTAATCCTAGTATGTCCTCATGCTTCCATCTTTGCTCCATTAACAGCAAAATTTCTGACTGCTTTTGTACACTGATTTCTTGGTCAGGAGCACTAATGACTTTTTCTCTTTTTTTCTACCATATTCTGTTCATTGAGTGAACACAAGTATCTTAGATAGTCTCCAGAGATGACAGGTCCATAAAGGACCCACACTAAGGGCTGCTCAGCTGCTCCTGTGAAGAGCTCTTCTTCCCTTCTCAGTGCAAGGTCCCTCTACTTTTTTTCTCTATACTCCAAGTTGCACCCCTGCCTCTTCTTCTCCTCATTCTTATCTGTAAGTCATATCTGAATCTCCCTTATATTAGACCTTAATTAAGCAGAGGAAGAGAAAAATGACTCTAAGAACACCTGTGAGAGAGGAGAGAAAGAGGGATGTACAAAGAAAACACAAAAATTAAAATATTGAGGTGGATTTTTTGGTCAAGATGGTGGAATAAGAAAGCACTGCTTGCTTCTTTCCATAACCACATCAACATTACAACTAAATTAGAAAATCACTTTTGAGAACCACCTGAAGACTAGCTGAACAGAAACTCCTATAACTAAGAAGGGTGATACGTAAAAGAGGCTGGGCCCACACCCACATGGACAGCTAAGAATCAGAAGAGATACATCAGCTGTGGAGAAAGGGGAAGCTCTTGGGGATTAGTGTGTTGGCAGGCACCAGTTTTCCTTTGCTGAGCCCTCCCTCACCCCCAGCCTCCAGGCACCAAATCAGAGTCTCCATCAAACTCACCCCACCCTAGTAATTGACTGAGAATGTACCCTATCCAACTTGGCAACAGACTGGAACTTCTCTCAGCAGACATTACTCACAAGTGGCCAGCCTCTGCCAAAGTTGCCAACTTCCCAAAAAAACTCTATAGGTTCACAAACCCCAAACAAGCAGTGGCTGGCCTCAGCATGATCTATACTTCTTGCTAAGCACTCCCTAGCTCAAAACTACTGGTAGCCTGCCTCATTTGGCAGTATATCCTCTCCCAGTTGCTTCCAAGCCCAGCATAGGGAGTTACCAATGCAAATCATGTTGAAGCTCCTAACAGGTGGTTCCTGGTTAAGCACAGAGGCTGACCTGGTGCTGTACCAGAGACTCTCTCAAGAGGACCCAGAATCAACATACCCACTGGCCAGCTTCAGACCATATTGGAAAATCCAATTAACCCAACCAACAACATAACCAACGAATGGATGGATTCAGGAGGCACAAGAGATGCGCTACAGAAAATCCACTCTATGGGGATAAGTCCCCACACAAAGGCTCATCTGTTATAATCAGAACCAGTTTTCATAGCCAATAACCCTGAGGGTCAATCCCATCCATGATGTGCCATCAGGAATCAAAGTTCAACCACAACAAGAGGGCAAACACAATCCACACAAGGGATACCCTGGATCAAGTGAACCACTGGGGCCCACAGGACACCTACTATGTAAGGCCACTATGCTAAGACTAGGAGACATTGCAGACCTACCCAATAGTAGAAACAGAAACAAAGAGGAAGACAAAATGAGGAGAAGATAACACATATTCCAATCAAAAGATGTAAGGTGCCTCGAGTAGATAAGAAAATAAGACATATATAAACTGCCTACAAGAGATCTGCTTCAGATTGAAAGATACACAGAGATTGAAAGGGGATGGAAAAAGATATTTCATGGCAATAAAAATGAAAATAATAAGCTGGGTAGCAACACATGTCAGACAGAATAGACTTTAAAATGAAGGCTATAAAAAGAGACAAAGGACATTACATAATGATAAAGGGATCACTCCAAAAAGACAATATAACCCTTGTAAATATGTATGTACCCAACCCAGGAGCACCTAAACATATAATGCAAATATTGATGGACATAAAAGGGGACATCAACAGTAATAGTCATAATAGGATACTTAAACACACATTTGACATCAATGGATAGACCATCCACACACACACACACACACAAAAAAAAAAAAAAAAAAAAAAAAAAAAAAAAAAAAAAAAAAAAAAAAAAAAAAAAAAAAAAAAAAAAAAAAAAAAAAAAAAAAAAAAAAAAAAAAAAAAAAAAACACACAAGAAAACTGTGGCCTTAAATGGCACCTTAGACCAGATAGATTTAATTAGTATTTTTTAAGCATTTTACCCCAAAGTAGCAGAATATACGTTTTTTTTTTCAAGTGCACATAATACATGTTTCAGATATACCACCTTAGGCCACAGAACAAGCTTTAAAAATTTAAGAAAATTGAAATCATACCAAGATTTCCAATCACAATGGTATAAAACTAGAAATCAATTACAAAAAGAAAATGGAAAAACACAAGCACGTGGAGGCTAAATAGCATGCTACTAAACAGTGAATGGTTTGACGATTAGATCAAAGAAGAAATCAAAATATACTTAGAGAAAAGTGATAATGAAAACACAACACAAAATCTATGGGACACTGCCAAAGCATTTCTAACAGGGAAATTCAGAGCAATATAGGACTACCACAAGAGACAAAAAGAAATAAAATTTCAAACAATTTAATCCTACAACTAAAGTAACAAGAGAAAGATGAGAAAATAAAGCCTAAAGTGAGCAGAAGGAAGGAAATAATAAAGATCAGAGAGGAAATAAACAAAATTGAGTCTAAAAACAATACCAAATATCAATGAAACCAAGAGCTGGTTCTCTAAAAAGAAACAAAACTGATAAAGTTTTAACCAGATTCATCAAGAATAATAAAAAAAAAAAGACTCAAATAAATAAAATCAGAAATTAAAGACAAATGACAACTAATACCACAGAAATACGAAAGATTATACAGAACTACTGCAAATAATGCCAACAAATTCAACAATCTGGAAGAAATGGGAAATTTCTAGAAAAATACAATCTTCCAAGACTGAATCAAGAAGAAACAGAAAATCTGAACAGGCCATTACTACTAATGAAAATTAATCAGTCATCAAAAACTCCCAACAAACAAAAGATCTGGACTTGTAAATGGCTTTACAGTTAAATTTGACCAAATACTTAAAGAAGAATTAACACCTATCCTTCTCAAGCTATTTCAAAAGTTGAAGGGAAGAGAAGCCTCCCAAGCTCATTTTATGAGGCCAACATGACCCTGATTCCAAAATCAGAAAATACATATTACAAAAGATATTACAGGGCAATATCCCTGATGAACATAGATGCAAAAATCCTCATTAAAATATTAGTAAATTGAAGCAAAAATCCTGCAATACATTATAAAGATTATACACCAGAATCAAGTGAGATTTATTCCTGGGATATAAGGTTGGTTCAATATCTAGAAATTAATTAATGTGGTATACCACATAAACAAATTGATGAATAAAAGTCATACGATCATGTCAATAGATACAAAAAAACACATTTGACAAAATTCAGCATTTTTTTATCATAACAACTCTCAGCAAAATGAGAATAGAGGGAACATACCTCAATATAGTAAAAGCTTTATATGGCAAGCACACAGCTAACATACTCAATAATGAAAAGTTAAAAAATAAGGAGCAAGACAAGGATGTCCACTTTCAACACTTCTATTCAACATAGTCTGTGAAAGTCCTAACCACAGACAAGACAAAGAAATAAAAGGCATCCAAATGGGAAAGGAAGAAGTAAAATGATCATTATTTGTAGATGATAGGATATTATAGAGAGATAACCCTAAAGCATATACATAAAAAAACAAAAACACAAACATATAAAAACAACTATTAAAACTGATAAATGAATTCAGTAAAGCAGAATAATATAATATTGATATTCAGAAATTGGTTGCATTTTTTTCACCAATAACGAAGTATCAGAAAGAGAAATTTAAAAACAACCTCATTAACAATTAAATCCAAATAAGACACCTAAGTATAAATTTAACCAAGGAGATTCTAGACCTATACTCAGAACATTATAAGATGTTGAAGAAACAAACTGAAGATTCAATTAAATAGAAGCATATGCCATACCATACTCATGAATAGGAAGAATTAACATTATTAAAATGTCCATACTAGCAAAAGCAATCTATAGATTCAATGCAATCACTATCAAAATACCAATGGCATTTTTTATAGAACTAGAATAATTCTAAAATTTATATGGAACCATTAAAGACCCCAAATAGCCAAAGCAATCTTGAAAAATAAGAACGAAGTTTGAGTTATCACACTACCTGATATCAAACTATATTGCAAGTCTATAGTAATCAAAACAGCATGGTACTGGTGTAAATTCAGACACATAGATTAATGGAACAGAATAGAGAGCCCCAATATAAACCCACAAATATATGGTCAATAAATCTCTGAAAAAAGAGGCAAAAATATAGAAAGGCTGTCTGGAAAGAATCCAGCCATTAATATGAAAAATAGAGGCACTATGCTGGATTTTTTTCAAGACAGCCCTTGTATAATGGAGTAAAGAAAGTTTCTTCAATCAATGGTTTTGGGAAAATTGGACAGACTCATACAAAACATAATGAAACTAGCCCACTTTCTTACACCATATACAAGAATAAACTCAAAATGTATTAAAGAGTTAAATGTAAAACCCAAAACCATAAAACTTTTAGAAGAAAGCATAGGCAGTAACTTCTCTGACATTGCTCTCAGTAATATTTTTTGTATATATCATTTTGGGAAAGGGAATATAAGAAAAAATAAACAAATGGGACTTCATCAAACGAAAAAGAATTTTATACAGTAAAAGAATTCATCAACAAAATGAAAAGTCAACCTACTGAGTAAGAAGAGCTATTTGCTAGTGACACATCCAGTATGGGGTTAATATCCAAAATACAGAAAATCTAGAGGAGGACAAAATGGCAATGGGAGAGGAGGTCCCTAAAGCCTCTCCCAGAAAATACAATTGAACGGCCACCCAGGAGCCAAGAAAGAGGACCCTGGGTGACAAAAAATGGCAGCTGAGACATCCACGCATTGCAAGTAAACACCTAAGGTTTGGAGAGACAGGGGCAAGCGGGAGAGAGGGGAGGGAGCAAAGGTGGATCACAACAGGACCCGATCGCGGCTGACTGCAGTGCATGGGAGGGGAGAAGCCAAAAGGCAACAAGAGGAGAAGCCCTAGCAAAGCGGCAAAATAGTGGGAGTCCATTGGGGAGCTGGGCTGGGGAGCTTGAATTTGGAGCGACGAGTTGGGGACAGACCTTGGGAGCCAGCCTCTGGAACTCTTGAGTGGTAGCAGGGCTGAGTGAGGACTCTGAACTGCAGAGAAGACATCTTGGCTCTAGGCTCCCTTAGGACCCACAGCGCAGGGGCGTGCAACTCCTGCACAGGGCTGTGGTTCCTGGTCCCAGCCCGCTGCAGGGGCAAGCCGGCTGCCGCACAGCAGCACACAGTCCCTACACAGATGGGGCTGTGGCTCCCGTTCTGGTCTGCTGTGGAGGCGGGCCAGCTGCCTTCCTATCGCGGGGTCAGAACCACAGCTTTGGACTTGTGTTCACGCCTGCTCTCGCACCCCTGGGTTCTAAAAGCAGTGAGAGCCCGCAGACTCTGCCCCAACATTTGGCCACGGAAGCAGGCCTGGGAAGTAAGGTGGATTTGATAGCATTAGCCCCAGCCAGCAGGAGCAGCCTTGGCCCGCATCACCCAGCTTCCCCAGCATAGGGCAGAAGGTGGAGCTGCCCCAGTGTGCCTTTTGTTGGCCTCTCCCCTTTCCTACAACCTTCCCAACCAACTAACTAACTACAGGAAGCAGAGGGACCATGATAGATGCACACCACCTCCAAACGTAGCAGGAGACCAGAAATAATAAATAAACAACCCCTCTCTCTCCCAAAACTTGCCCCCCCGCCCCCGTACCACCTCGCGTCTGACCTATAGCAAGACACTAAAAAAGTACAAAGCTGGGCTCCTGGGCACTACTGAACATAACGCCCTCATGTCAAAGAGGAAGAACCCAGCAGACAGGATGAATTCCTTAAAAACTAAAACTCCTCAGAAAGAACAGGAAATTTATCAAGACAGCTTCTTAGACCTAGAAGTTTCCGAATTAAGTGACAGAGAATTTAAAGTAGCCATGCTAAAGGCTGTGAGAGAAATGAAAACATACTGGCAGAGCACCATGGCTGACATAAACAACATAAAAAAGGACATGAATGACATAAAAAAGGAACTTCATGAACAAAAGGAACAATTTAACAAAGAAATTCAAAACATAAAGAAAATTGAAATGGAAATGTGAGAGATAAACAATACTATAAAAGAAGTGAGAGACAAAATAACTGCCATAGGAAACAGGGCCAACTAGATGGAGGAAAGAATTAGTGATATCGAAGATCAGAACATGGAAACAGCTAAGAAGAGGAAGAGAGGGAATATAGAACCAAAAGGATTGAAAGAACTCTACAAAAACTATCTGACTCCATGAGACAAAAAAAATCAGTATAATAGGAATAGAAGAAGGGGTAGAACATTCTACAGAGAACATAAACAAATAGTAGATGAGAACTTTCCAAACCTATGGAAAGATCTGGAACCCCAAGTTCAAGAAGAAAACAGGACCCTAGATACCTGGACCCTAACAGATCTTCTCCAAGACACATGGTACTAAAGATGTCCAAAACTAAAGACAAAGAGACAATTCTCAAGGCAGCCAGGGGAAAAAACTATGATCTTTAGAGGAAAACCCATCAGACTGGCATCAGATTTCTCAGCAGAAACTCTACAAGCCAGGAGGGAGTGGAATCCAATATTCAAAAATTTAAAAGAGAGGAACTTACAGCCAAGAATAAATTATCCACCAAAATTATCTTTCAGATATGAAGGTGGAATAAAGACCTTCTCAGACAGACAGAAGCTGAGGGAATTTGCCAGCACAAGGCCAGCACTCTAAGAAATACTGAAGGAGGCTCTTTGACCTGAAACAAAACATCAGGAAAAATGGAACAAAGTTGGGGCAACAAGAAAGAAACAAAAATAAAACAAAAACAAACAAAGAAATAAGTAATGGCCACAGGAAATCCTCACATATCAATCATCACTCTAAATGTTAATGGAATGAACTCACCAATAAAAAGACAAAGAGTAGCAAACTGGATTAAAAAACAGAACCCATCCATGTGCTGTCTCCAAGAAACACACCTCAGCCATAAGGACAAACAAAGACTCAGAGTGAAAGGATGGGAAACAATACTTCAAGCAAATGGTAACCAGAGAAAAGCAGGAGTTGCCATACTGATATCTAATGAAATAAACTTCAGGTTAAAAAAGACAGTAAAAGACAAGGATGGACATTACATAATGATAAAAGGCACAATGCAACAAAAACAAGAAGACTTGACACTAATTAATATATATGCTCCCAACCAGGATGCAGCAAAATATATAAAGAAACTACTAACAGATTTGAAAGGAGAAACTGATGAACACACAATCATTGTGGGAGACTTAAACACCCCACTAACAGCCATGGACAGATCATCCAAACAGAAAATAAATAAGGAAACAACAGCTCTAAATGACACATTACAGCAATTGGACATAATTGACATTTACAGGACACTTCATCCAGCAAAAAGAGACTATTCCTTCTTTTCCAGTGCACATGGAACATTCTCAAAGATAGACCATATGCTGGGACACAAAAGTAACCTCAGCAAATTCAAGAAGATCGAAAACATACCAAGTGTATTCTCAGAGCACAAGACTTTGAAATTGGAGATCAACTGTAAAAGGAAAGCAGAAAGAAACACATATACCTGGAGATTAAACAACAGCTTATTAAAAAAGGACTGGATAAAAGAACAAATAAAAGATGAGATTAAGGGGATGGAAAGAGGGGTCACATTAGGTGGTGAACTTATTATGCATCAAGTTGACAATGCACTGTGGAATTGTATGCCTGAGACCTATGTAGTCCTTGCTAACAGGTGTCGCCCCAATAAGTCTAACAATAAAAATGAATTAAAAAAAAAAATATATAGAAACTAATGAAAATGAAAATACAATGTATCAGAATTATTGGGACACAGCGAAAGCAGTAATAAGAGGGAAATTTATATCATTATAGGCCTATCTTAAGAAACAAGAAAAATCACAAGTAAATATCTTAGCATCCCATCTAAAAGAACTCGAAAAAGAAGAGCAGACAAAACCCAAAGTCAGCAGAAGGAAAGAAATAATAAAAATTAAAGCAGAGCTAAACCAATTAGAGAACAGAAGGACAATAGAAAAAATTAATATTACAAAGAGCTGGTTCTTTGAGAAAGTCAACAATATTGACAAACCCCTGACGAGACTAATCAAAGGATGAAAGGAAAGGACACAAATATCCAAAATTAGAGATGAAAGGGGAGAAATTACCACTGATACCACAGAAATACAAAGGATTATAAGAAAATATTATGAAGGACTTTATGTCACAAAATTTAACAACCTAGAAGAAATGGACAAGTTTCTAGAAACTTATAGCCTACCTAGATTGAATGAAGAAGAACTGGATAATCTAAATAGACCAATTGATAGTGAAGAGATTAAAACGACTATACATAATCTCCCTAAAGGCAAAAGCCCTGGACCAGATGGTTTCACCAATGAGTTTTACCAAGCATTCAAAGAAGAATTAACACCAATCCTCCTCAGACTCTTCCAAAAAATTGAAGAGGAAGCATTACTTCCTATCTCATTCTATGAGGCCAATATTACTCTAATACCAAAGCCTGGCAAAGACAACACAAAGAAAGAAAACTATAGACCAATATCTCTGATGAACACAGATGCAAAAATTCTAAACAAAATATTAGCAAACAGAATACAACAATGCATCAAAAAGATCATACATCAAGATCAAGTGGGATTCATCCCAAGAACACGAGGATGGTTCAACATATGAAAATCAATCAATGTGATACACCACATAAACAAAATCAAAGATAAAGACCATATGGTCATTTCAATTGATGCAGAAAAAGCTTTCGACAAGATACAGCATCCATTTATGATCAAAACACTAAATAAAATAGGTATAGAAGGAAAGTATCTCAACATAATAAAGGCCATATATGAGAGACCCTCAGCTAACATCATACTGAATGGGGAAAAGCTGAAGCCTATTCCCCTAAAATCAGGGAACAAGACAGGGATGCCCCCTGTCACCATTGCTATTTAATATAGTACTGGAATTTCTAGCCACAGCAATCAGGCAAGAGAAAGGAATCAAATGTATCCAAATTGTGAAAGAAGAGGTCAAATTGTCACTATTTGCAGATGACATGAGCCTTTATATAAAAAATTCCAAAGATTTCACCAGGAAACTATTAGAAACAATTAACGAATATAGTAAAGTCGCAGGATACAAAATCAATGTAAAAATTCAACAGCATTCCTATATAAAAACAACAGATCCATAACAAAAGAAATGAAGGAGTCAATTCCCTTTGCTATCACAACAAAAAGAATGAAATACCTGGGAATTAACTTAACAAAGAACATGACAGACTTATACACAGAAAACTATAAGACACTTTTGAAAGAAATTGAAACAGATTTTAAGAGGTGGAAAAATATTCCCTGTTCATGGATAGGAAGACTTAACATTGTTAAAATGGCCATTCTGCCAAAGCAATCTACAGATTTAATGCAATACCCATCAAAATCCCAAATCATACTTTCGTGAAATAGATAAAAGAATTAGTAAATTTATATGGAACCATAAAAGACCTCAAATTGCCAAAACATTATTACATAAAAAGAATAAGGTTGGTGGCATTACATTCCCTGACTTCAATTTATATTGCAAAGCATCAATAGTCAAAACAGCTTGGTACTGGCAGAAGAACAGAATTATAGACCAATGGAATAGAACTGAAAACCCAGAAATAAACCCACAAATTTATGGACAAATAATTTTCGATAAAGGAACAAAAAACATACAATGGCAAAAAGACAGCCTCTTTAGAGAGTAGGTGGTGCTGGGAAAACTGGAAAAACATATGCAAAAGAATGAACTTGAGCTGTGAACTCTCTCCATATACAAAAATTAACTCAAAACAGATTAAAGACCTTCATATCAGACCTGCAATAATAAACTGTATAGAAGAAAACATTGATACTAAACATATAGACCTAGGACTCAAAGAGAAATTCATGAACCTGACCTCAAAGGCAAGAGAAGTAAAAGCTCAAATAAGTGAATGGGATTTTATCAAACTAAAAAGCTTCTGCACAGCAAAAGAAACCATCAACAAGGCAAAGAGACAGCCAACGGAATGGGAGAAAACATTTGCAAATAATGCATCAGATAAGGGTCTAATATCTAAAATATATAAAGAACTAATAAGACTTAACAACAAAAAACAAACAACTCAATTAAAAAGTGGGCAGAAGAACTAAACAGACACTTCTCCCACGAAGAAATACAAATGGCCAGCAGACACATGAAAAAATGCTCATCCTCATTAACTATCAGGGAAATGTAAATCAAAACAACAATGAGATATCACCTCACACCTGTTAGAATGGCTGTTATCAACAAGACAAGGAATAACAAGTGCTAGAGAGGATGTGGAGAAAAAGGAACTCTGGCACACTGCTGGTGGGAGTGCAAACTGGTACAACCACTGTGGAAGACAGTGTGGAGCTTCCTCAGAAAATTGGGAATGGAGTTACCATTTGACCCAGCAATCCCCCTTCTGGGGATCTACCTAAAAACCTTGAAAACCTTAGTCTGCAAAGACTTATGTACCCCAATGTTCATCGCAGCGCTGTTCACAGTGACCAAAACATGGAAACAACCAAAGTGCCCTGCAACAGATGACTGGATAAAGAAGCTGTGGTACATATACATAATAGAATATTACTCAGCTGTAAGAAAAGATGAAATATTGCCATTTGCGACAAAATGGATGGACCTGGAGTTCATCATGCTTAGTGAAATAAGCCACAGAGAAAAAACAAGGAACTGTATGACTTCACTCATATGCGGAATATAAAACTGAAAGCAACAAAGGGAAAAGAAATGAACAAACAAACAAACAACCCATGGACACAATCAATAGTTCAATGTTTATTTGGGAATGAGTGGGTTAGGGAGGGGAGAAAGGAGAGGGGCTGGGAGAGGAGGGAGGGGAAGCTAAATATAAGGTGATAGAAAGAGAAGTCACATTAGGTGGTGACCTTATTATACATCAAGTTGACAATGCACTGTGGAATTGTATGCCTGAAGCCTATGTAATCCTTGCTAACAGATGTCACCCCAATAAGTCTAACAAGAAAAATGAATTTTAAAAATAAGAAAAAAAAATATCCAAAATACTTAAAGAACTCACTCATGCAACACCAAAAAGACAAATAATTTAATTAAAAAATGGGCAGAGGACCTGAATAGACATTACTCAAATGAGGACATAGAGATGACCAGTTGACATATGAAATGATACTCAATGTCACTAATCATTAGAGAAGTGCAAATTATAACCACTATAGGACATCATCTCACACCTGTCAAAATGGTTGTCATCAATAAATCAACAAATAAGTGTTGATGAGGATGTGGAAAAAAGAGAACACTTGTGCACTGTTGGTGGGACTGCAAATTGGTGTACTACTATGGAAAAAAGTATAGAGGTTTATCAAAATATTAAAAATAGAGCTACCTTAAGACCCAGCAATCCCACTTCTGGAGGTTTATTTGAAGAAATTCAAAACATGAATATTAAAAGATATATGCATCCAAATTTCATTGCAGCATTATTTAAAATAGCCAAGATATAAAAGCATCCTAAGCATTCATCAATAGACAATTGAATAATGAAGAACTGGTACATATATGTACAAGGGAATATTACTTGGCCATGAAATCTTACCATCTGTGACAACAAGGATAGACTGAGAGGGTATTGTGCTAAGTAAAATAAGTCAGAGAAAGACAAATATGTTTCATTTACATGTGGATCTAAGAAACAAAATAAACAAAACATAAACTCACAGATGACATTGTGAAGTATAGTTATGTGAACTTCCACTGCAATCAAACACTTGAAAAGTACATTTATTTACAAGTAAAAAAATGTATTTCTTTTTGCTGGACATAAACTTATATTTACCCTACTTACTTGCAAGATCTTTGAAATAATAAGCCCCAAAAAAGAAAAAGTTGTGGCTGAGAATTTATGCCCAAGAACAGAGTAAATAGCTCCAGTAAGAATTCAGCAACTTCCAGAAGATAAAAGTGGCCTATAAACTGACTTTTTCAATAATACATTTTAATTCTTAGCAGAAAAAACCAGCAGAATGTGTGACGTGTGATGGAAGCTATGGAAAAAGAAATATTAAAGAAAAAAATTAAAGTGAGAGAAAAGAGGGGAATTTTATTTTATACCCAAAATACCCAGGTACTGTGGAGGCATAACAGTATAAAGTGCTGCAGAGTTGACAAGAACTAGGTTAAAGTAAAAAAAAAAAAATAGTAATTAGGAAATTAGAAGTCCAGAGGGAACATTAACACTGACAAAAAAAATACAATGAGAATAAAATAAGAAATTTAGAAGAATTCAGACTTCACAGTAAATACAAACCAAATCAATTGCTAAAGGGTTAAGAGCTGAAGCAGAATTTAAACCAATTGGGACTGCCACTTCCAGAAACAACAGGAGATGAAACAAAGAATTTCTCAGCACCAGTGAACATCCAGCGTGAAATTATAGTGGATCCAACAATAGTCAGAAGTTCTGAGAGCAGAAACAGAGAATAAGACTCACTCAAGCATGGAAGTTAGCAAGGAGCTACAGGAGGCCAAGAGGGGAAGGGATTCCAGGGTGCATTTGAATGTTCAATTGGTATGTATTTGTGGCAAAGCGTTTGCTATAAGAAGCATATTTTTAGTTTACTTAATAGAACAAACATGAAAATAAGTATAGCCCATTTACCTAAAAGAAATCCAGGCAGATTGTATTGAAGTATTTAACATTCTTAGAAAATACAGTAGGCTCTCAGTTAATCAGCACTCATGGGGCTAGGTAAATGCCAGATAAATGTAAATAGACTCTCTGTTAACCAGAGTTCAAGCAACTGACAAAAACAATTTTTTTCTTTTGCTTGAGAGTGCTGGGAGCTTGAGTTCTGGTTAATGGAGACTCTACTGTATTAAGTAGCTATATAGGGCAATGTGATAGTCACTGCATAAAGTTGGTTTTGCCAACTAGAATCAAAAACCATCGTATGATTTTGTATAGGATTTACAGTTCAACTTTATTTTTCTGGGAGTTCATTCCAGATGTTTGCTTTGTGGAAATTTCATCAAGTTGTTATATGATTGGAGAAATCTTCTTTATGTATTCTTATTCTCAAATGAAGCAAAATCATTTTCCCTTAATCTACACAGGAAAAATAACTGCTTGAAACTTTAATTATAGTTGAGGAATTATTTTTTCCTGACTTCCACAATAATCACCAGAAATCTTCATACATTAGCCTGAAATTAGACCAAGGCAGTTTCTCCAATAGAATTCCCTAACAATTAAAATTCTCAAGCAGAGCAATTGACTTGGAAGAATAAAGATGATTAACATAAAAACTGTTCTTAAAATTTGCTTGGAATTAGATATGAAGCCTTGTAAAGTTTTAACCTTTAACTGAATGGCTACCAGGTACAAGTAGTATTTTAGACATGATAAAAGGATACAGAAATGGAGAAAGAACAGCACTTGCTCTTAATGTCCTCTTATTCTGACAGAGGAACAAAAGAAATATCAAATTATGAGGTTACAAATTTGTTTGATTTTTCTGAAGTTACTGTCCATCCCCAACCCCACCATGAATTCCTTTAGAGGAAAACTCGTATATGCTTTCCTAAAGGCATCATGCACCTAATACAAGCAACAAGGTACAAAACACGTATGGATTGGATGAGGAAGAAAGCAGATGAAAAAGTATATGGACAGATGACAGATAGATGGTTGAGATTCACACTGTTTTGAGAATTCAAAGTGGAAAATATATTAAGTAATGTGGATTGGGTGGAGGTAGGTGATCATAGAAGATTTAAGGAAAGAATGTCATTTTAGTCGTATTGTAGGAAAGTTTGTTTTGTTTTGTTTTTGTCTATCAGCAGTGTGTATATTGTTAGTGTCTCAAATTCTCCAACCAAGCAGGATGACTAACAGGAAAAGTCTGTACAAGCAACAACCCAACATCTCGAGTCCAGTAATATGGACTAAGCAAAGTGATCTTTTTTCTCAATTTTTAGAAAAGTTTATTTTTCTGCGATGAGAACTTTCAGGATCTACTCTCTCAGCAACTTCCAAATATACAGTCTAGTGTTGTTAACTATAGTCATCATGCTGTACCTTACAATCCCAGAATTTATTTATCTTAAAATTGGAAGTTTGTGTCTTTTGACCACCTTCACACATTTCCCCCATCCCCAATCCCTGCCTCTTGTAACCACCAATCTGTTTTCTATTTCCACTAATTTGGGTTTTCTTAGATTCTACTCCTGTGAGGTCACACAGTATTTGTCTTTCTAACTTACTCCACTTGGCAAAATGTTTTCAAGGAACAAAGAACATCCGTGTTGTTGCAAATGGCAGAATTTCATTTTATGGCCTTTTTTATGATACATACATGTGCATATATTATCACTGCATATTCTTTATCCATTTGTCCATTGATAGACACAGGTTGTTTCTGGGAGTGCAAATTTTGCTTTGAGATAGTGATGTCATTTATTTTTGGATAAATACCCAGCAGGAAAATTACTGGATCATATGGTATTTTTATTTTTAATTTTTTAAGGAATCTCCATATTATTTTTCATAGTGGTTTCACCAATTTATATTCTAACAGTGCAAAAGGGTTCCCTTTTCTAGAAAAGTTTGACATTTTGGTTAAATTTTATTTTTTTCACTTAAGGAATATAAACAATAGTTGAGAAGCATAGAAGTTCTTTTTAATTTAGCAGTACAAGTAAAATATGTATGTGTTTATTATGTGCATATGGGGCTTATTTACTGTCTTCTTGTTTTTTATTTATTATGTATGCATATATAAAAATGCATATAATGTATGTAGGCCTATACGTATGTGTTCTTGTGTATGTGGTCTATATTTCCCTGCGGGTATTTGAGATGGCTCCTCTACATCTTTTCTGTAGTTGCAAGTCAACAGACTGCATGTATCCACAATATTATCAAACTACTATAAAATATCATTCAAAAAGCAGTAATTATTTTGTGTCTCTAACCATACAAAAACAATGCCCTAATGTCAAAAGTCAAGAAAACTTCAGAAGCTTCATTTTGAATTTGGCTTAAATGAATATTAGGAAGACAAAAATATTATCTTATATTAAAGTTAAAAAAATTAAAACTGTCAACCTTATTATTATTATGTTTTAAGTTGTGTTTCTAAGTACTGTATTAAATTTGGCCAAATAGGGAATAATAATACTACATGTTTATTCAGGAGACAGATCACACACTGAAAAAACTAGAATGTGGTGGTTAGAGTCAAAATTGTTTTATTTTCCATGGTCATTTTAATTTTAAGAAAATAAATAAGGTGAAAGGCAGAAATGTTTTTAAACTACATTACTATATAAAAGAAAAAAAGGTAAGGGGACCGTGTTTTAAAATGCTTGGCTCTTTAACAAAGATTCAACCCTGATTTTTGGAGCTGGGAAGAATGGATTATTGTGGACGATGAAAAGTTCTGAAATGGATTCACTGAAGGTCAACTTTACAATGAGCAATTTTGGGAAAGAGAAACCCCAGAGAAAATGAAGCAAAGACATATTGGAGGAAAGATGACAAAGACAGGAGTTGTGCATGTTCCAGCAGATGAATCTGAGCAGATCAATAGGCTTCTAGAAAATCTGTTAAAGCAATTTCATAGGTCTGGAAACTTAAGCAAGATGGCAATCCTCCAAGAAAATTCCTATTTGGGTTGGGCTGTCAAATTTGTGGGAGCAATGAAGGAGAACTTGTCCATGAGAGAATCAGGATGCATTAGCGTGTGTGTGACAGTTGGTAACTGTATTACATATGGGCTAAAACATTTTTGTTGTAGAGTGGAAAGGCTCACATGATAATTAGGTTCATTCAAAGGCATTTGCTAAAACATTGAGCTTTTTAGCCTTTTTCAGTGTCAGTCTCAGCCTCCAACATTAACCACATGCCTGCAGACCTGAAGAGACTTCCTGAGTGATTTCTGTTGGGTAATCCCTGAAGTGCTGGGTGCAAAAGCGCACTAAGTGGTGACATTTTGACTCTATTCATACTTCCCTATGCAACACAATTGTCTTTTATGCCCACTTTACATTCAGAGAAGTAACATTGTGCTGTGGGAGTAAAAGAGCTTTGGTGTTTATTGTTCTGTTTTAATTAACTTCAAATGGTTTGAATCTCATCAGATTCTTTGTTGGAATTGGCAACTTCTGACCAGTTTGATGCACTTAGACAATACCCCGTGAATTTAATGGGTGGAGCTATTGATTGTAGATACTTATAGAATCTAAGATAAAATTCAATGCATAAAGATCAATTTTATTTCTCCCAAAGTAAATATACTTCTAGAATTTGGGGGTAATGTTCACTTTTTTCTCATTATTATTTTTATCTACTCGTATCTCTATAAAGGGATTTAGCACTATTTTTAGCATTTTTTTCTCTTACTATTCTAAGTAAGTTAGTATTATCCACATTTAAACAGACAAAATGATCTATGGAAATCATAATTTTTTTATACCAACCACTATAGACATGTGTCCTCATAATTATATTTTTAAAGATGCTCTAGTCAACTGTATTTTAAAAAGTTATATCCCTTCCAGTAACCATCTACTATTTTAAATGAATAAAATCTTAAGGCCTTTATTAGAATGAGGATAATCATCCCCTAGGTAGGAAAAGAAACCATTATTTCTAGGGTTTTTAGGATTGGCATTTTTTAGTGTGAATCTGGTGAGATAATACTATGATCCTTAGACAGTGGTTTGGGTTCTGTGAAATTAGTTCAAAGCCACATTTATGTTGAGAATGATTGAAATAACTGTCTTTCTCAGTGCTTTTGTTTTGTTACAGATTAGAAATTGATCAAGATCTTGGGTTCAAGTTCTTCACAAGCCAGTTAGCTTTGCTTTTCTCCTTTGTCAAAGATTGCCCTAGAAGGCCAGCTAACCAGCTTTTTATGCTCTTGGCCTTCCAAGTGATAAGGATATATGTTGATTAGTGCAATTAATTCACTGAGCCTGGAAAAATCTATCAAAATATCATGTCCCACTGATAATAAGAGTATGTAAAGAATGAGCATATTTAAATGTTTTATAATTTTTTAAAAAAATAAACCTTTGCTTATTTGTCTAGTTTTTGTTAAAATTTACAGTATTTAACAATATAGTTTGGTTCCACTATGCCCTCATATTTTCTAAGAGAGTCAAGCAATATTTTCAACTAAGATTCCTGGGTTGGAATTAAGAGAACTGAAGTGAAGATCTTCATTTTTAAAACTTATTAAGCTATTATGAGAATATTCTTTGTGACATTATCTTTCCCAATGCCATCTGTTTGCTAGACCTCATTTTGTAGTGAGTATACAAACCTGAGGAACAGCAGAATCTACTTCAATTATATCTTTGCCATCTCATCAGTATGTCTAAATATTTCACATTTCATTGCCTTCCTTTTTACTTTCCTGTTTGCATTTTATACCTCATGTGTGAGCTGTTCTCTACCCAATGCTAAATTGCCTAGGATCCCCCATCGCATTCTTAGCAGACACCTACTGTCATCAGATAAATTCCTTATCCTGTAACTATTCTTCCTAATCCCTCTTCTTGATTAAAATTAACCCATCATGGATCCCATCTCTTAAATATCCTAGTAAAGGCAAAGAAATGTTACTATATGGTCTTCCTGCATTACATATTTGCATTTTGGTAAATTTACTGCTCAAAAACTATAAGGGTGAATGTTTTATATTGCGGTAGACTAGGATGGAAGATATTTGGGTCAAGTTCACCCTTTGATTCTGTCAAAGGAAAGTTCCACTTAGGGCAGTTAAACAGACAAGGAAAACTTTATTCAATGCTATTGCAATAGGAGAGAGAGACTATTCAACAGGAGAGAAACATTGAATTCAACTCCAAATATTAGGGTAGCTGGGATTTACAGTCAACAAGAAGGGCAGGGAAGTCATTGGATAGAAAATTACTAAGAGGAATTTGATTAAATATTAAGCATGGGAAAGAGGGTCATGATTGAGTGTCAAGGGGATGGGGGGTGGGGGATTCTCACTAAACTGGCTTTGCAGGATTCTTGCTAAAACTGGACTCAATATTTTTCTGTTAAAAGTGGGGTCAGCCAGACAAGGACAGGGCCTGGTAAAGAAGATAACTCAAAGGTGGCTAACTATAGTTTGATCAAGCAGGGAGTCCTTGTCATTTCACAAGTATTAAACAGCCCTCTCAGATGCATGAGAACACATCTGATCAGACAGTTATGTAATTGTCCTGTTTGCTGATCTAAGACAACTTTAGCTCAAACCTCCTATTTATTTTTCTAATATGGATTTTGTTTATTTAAACTTCACAATTTCTGTGTCCTTGTCTGTTGCCTTTATTTGAACTAGGAAAATCCAATAAGACTCTCTGAATTACATCATTCAGATGAGTAACATGTTTTTCTTAATGTATGCTTGTTCTCCTCCCTAACTACATGAAAAGGGGTACTGATAGGGATTTAATTTTACTTTCTCACTATAATTAGAATACAAGTTAGAACTGAAAACTGACAATAGGGTTGACTTATGTTTTGAGAGAGAGATACCAGACTATTAGGGAGGTTCGTGTACTGCTGATATTGCTGATTGCATCAATATATCTAAAGAAGTTGACATTAGATGACTGCAAGTTAAGATAGAAAATAATAAGAGCAGATGTATTAAGCCAGGCTTTACTCTAGATGTGCTGTGAGGCCTTGAGATTTAATGTAGGCTTTGGTTTGATAAAATAAAAATAACAATTATTATATATAACATTTCTAAATCTCTGTCTCAATGCATGCACAGTACTTATTGAATGACTAATGCTTTGTACTTTTCAAAGTTTTCAATGTTTCAAAGAGACTTAGTTTATCTAACTAGTGATTATTATACATTACACAGGCATTAGTGGAAAGCTTAAATTCATTTTATTAATACATATTGAATTTTTAGAGAAGGTTACAAGGCAGAAGAAGGAAAACATGAAACACTAATGCAAAAGGAACAGGTAGGAAGAAGAAGAAGAAACTCAGAATGTTTTTCCCTGAAATTTGGGGATAAGAATGCTGGTGTGAAAGGGTGAAAGAATAGAGGAAATAGAAGGATAGTAATAAGATCAGCTCTCAAGATTGCTTTCACCTTAAAATATAACTTACCTCTTCTAACTAATAGTTTTCGGGAAATTCGTGTTACTTTTGGTTCCATCAATTTAAAAATCATAATCTGCTTGAGAACAAAAACAAGAATGGTACATATGTCGGTGAAGTACTCTGTGCTTTCCATGTAAAGTGTTTTATCTTCCAAAAACATCCTGTCATACTATATGGAATGAATACCAACAGCGTGAACAAGTTTTTATATGCAGGTGACACAGTCACATACCTAAAAGAAAAATCATAAAACAAGGCCATTTTTTAAAAAGAAGAAAAGAAAAAGAAAACATCAAGTTCTAGGTTTGCAGGATACCACAAATGAGAAATCCAAAAGGTATTTATCATCAGAGGAATTCCAAAATCTATGAAAGTTTACATAATTAGACTGTGTTTTAAGAAGTACTCCATTACTTTAATGTAGTGCCATTCATTTCAAATCACTTAATTATACACAAAAAATACTTTCCTGTATTACTTCACTTCAGTCAGGTACAGGGAGAAGAGGGGCAGTTGGCCAGCCATTGCAACTAAATGCAACTAAGAACAATGTGTGTCAAAAAGAGATTATTTAGAATTCAAACTGTTGGTAAAATTGAAGTTGGCTGTTATAATTGTAGGTAGAATTTCTATGAAAAGATTATAATTATTCAAGCTGGATTTTAACCAGCACACCTGAGCACTTCAAAAAAATATTTTTAATACCATAAATAAATACCTGCTTTGTCCTATTTCTCAGTGGAAACATACCTGTTAGAGGGCCGGTTAAATTCTCAGGGTTTTGCTTTAGTTCTGGCTCAATGGGAAAAGTGCCTCCTACTGAATTGCCAATCTCCTTCCTGTGGAGATCTTTGATCAGGCTAAGAAAATCATTATTAGGTACTTGATGGTTCTTGTTAGCATTTGATATCTTAGAAACGTATGTTCAAACACTTGATTAGCTAATGCAAAAATTTTAAGTTCAAAAGTGTATGAGGGACATCACTAAGGAGCACAGAAGTCAGTTGGCCTGAGAATCAGTTTTGCTTTTGGATCACAATCAAGAAAATATTCCTCAAATTATGGTAAATGGTTTAGAATTCCCTTCCACCAAGGCAGCTGGGACAGAACTCTCAGAGGACAGAATCTTATGGAACACTGAAAGCTAAGGTTAGATATCAAAGAGACAGAAGCTAGAATTCTGGCCATGATATATAATTACTATTTACTACCCAGATACAAGTTGGATTCTGGGTTTTTCTCACCCACTTGCTCTGCATTGTGTTAGGGGGAAAAGCAATAGCAACTGTTCATATACTAGTTCAAACTATCAACTTTGTTCTCACTGGCCACCAGGCAGCTAGAATATGCTAGGTCCTGTCAATGCTCCTACAGAAGTGAGACAGAAGCCAATACCTTGGGCCATACTTGGAAAAGTTGCAACATTGGAAGCATCATCTAACTCTTCATTCTCAGTGAGAAGCTGGATGCTAAGGGTTTTCTTCAGATCATCTGGCATTGTGCTAGTAGTAGAGATTATGGTGAGAAGTTGTCTTGAGTTTTCCTATTTGATATGATTGGTTTCATCCTCACCTGGGCTGCAGGAGTCTCTCAACTGGTTTCTGGATATCTCACAAAGGGAATTAGTCCATCCATTGTTGGTGAATTGGTGTGTCTATATATAGGAGTCCAGAGCTTCCTAATCTGCCATCATGCTGATATCACCCCCCTTGATATATTGTTATTAACTAAGTCCACATCTTATTCTGATTTTCTTACTTTTACCTAATGTACTTTTTCTGTTCTAGGATCCTATTCAGATCCCTCACATTATATTTAGTTGTCATATCTTCTCAGGCTGCTCTTGACTCTGACAGTTTTACAGATTGTCCTTTGACAGCTTTGAGGAAAGTTGGTCAGGTATCTTATCAAATATTTCTCAATTGGGATTTGTCTTATATTTTTCTCATAATTAAACTGGGGTTTTGAGTTCTGTGAAGGAGAAAACATGTAAAGTGCCATTGTCATCAACTCATATCAAAGGTACATACAACTAACATGACTTATCATTGTTAATGTTAAATTTGATCACTTTACTGAGGTAATATTGTCAGAATTCTTCACTATGAAGTTAATATTTTCCCCCTTTCCATACCATATTCTGGGAAGGGAGTCACTATCCACTCCCATGCTTAAAAAGTGGGGATTTATGCTCCATCTCTTTGAGGGTAAGGTATCTACATAAATTAGTTTGAAGTGTTTTGCATGAGAGATTTGACTATTCTTTTCCATTCATTTAGCTATTCTATTTATATCCATATAAATTCATGGCTATTTATTTTATACTTTGGATTATAACACATACATTATTTTGTCACTCAAATTGTTCTAGCTTTGGCAATTGGGAGTTTTTCAGTTAACTCCCAAATCCATCACTTCAGGGTTGTATTTTGGGGGCATGAGGAAGCATTTTCTTACTTTGGGGCATTATATTATATATGAATCTTCAAGATTCATCTTGTTTATTTCCCTCTCCAGCACTGACATTCATCACTTTTCTAAGAAGCCTTGGTTACCTTATTATACAATGTGTTAAAACCAAGATCTTGGTGCTACATGTGCTTGTTGCTATTAGTGTGTCATTGTTTCTAGGCTCTCTCAGCTAAAGGAACAATAAAATATATGTGTGTGTACTTATTTTGAATCTATAGATCAAGTTGGAAAGAATTAATATCTTAATATTAAGTATTCCATCCATGAATATGGACTATCTATTTGAATTTTCTTTGATGTCCTTCATCAGTTTTAGTTTTCAGTACATGTTTTGTTAGATATACATCTAAGTACTTTTTAAGTGCCATTATAAATTATATTTTCTATATTTGAAATTAAATTATTCATTGCTTGTATAGAGGAAAGGAATTAACTTTTGTATTTTAACATTGTATCCTGCCCCACAATTTTATGCATTTTTTATCCAGAAATGCCCCCAGGTTCTCATAGTGAGGAGTCAAGAAAAATCATCTTGTGTCCTTTTTTTTTTGGTGGGGTGGGGAGCAGGCAGGTGTGTTCATTTCAAAATACATCATAACAAAGCCTAACTTTCTAATGAAAAAATTATTACTACAGTCTTATTTATATAGGCAGAGGGGTAATACCCAAGTCCAGCTACTATAGCCTTCCTGTATCACCCAAGTGGGGGAAAATTGAATGTAAAAAACACCTGAAAAAGTCATTTCAAGGACACAGGCCCCTAAAAGACTAAGATTTGATCGTAAGATGATAAAATGCTTTTTCTCCACAGGTCCTTACCACCACATCACGCTGTAACACTAGTGGATTAGAACTGCAAAAAATTGCAAGATTCTGTATTTGGGAAAGAGATCTTTCAAAAACCGAAGGACAGCAGAAGACACAAAAACAAGGACACTAGAGGAATTTGAAACCTCTGAAATCTACGACTACATCAAGCCCCGAATAGTTCAACTGCTAGCCAAATGAAGATAAAACCTGACACTAATGGCCTATTTACCCCAGATCGTATTACGCAATGTATCTTGTCCAGATTTCAACAAAAATTACAAGGCAGGTAAAAGAACAAATAACCCAATTCAAAAGCAAGAAAGAAATAAAGATTCTTCAAACAAAAACTGAATGACTTCATAACAAACAGATCTGCCCTAAAGGAAATGTTTAACATTCTTCAGAGAGAAGGGAAGTGCATAAGTGAGAAACTCAAATCTATGTTGTTTTAAAAAGGGAAAATTTCAGAGAAAGAATAAATAAAGGTAAAAAAATTTTATTTTTCTTACTCTTAATTGTTCTAATAGTTTTTCAAAGTCATAATAGTAATCTTATATACTGTTATCTTCCCATACTTATTAGTTCCAGGAATTTTTTGGTAGATTGTTTGGGATATTCTACATAGACAATCATATCATCTGTGAATAAAAAGGTTATATTTCTTCTTTTCCAATCTGTATGCTTTTTATTTCTTTTTCTTATCTTATTGTACTAGGTATGACTTCCAATAAGGTTTTGAATAGAAGTGGTGAGAGAAGACATCCTTGCCTTGCTCCTGATCTTAAAGTCTCTCATTTACAACTATGATGTTTTATTGTGTGTCCTGTATTGATTTTTTTATGAAGTTGAGGAATTTCCCCTCAAGTTTGCTGGGAGTTTTTATAATGAATGGGTGTTGGATTTTGTCAAATGCTTTTGCTGTGTCATTTATTTGATGGTCTACATTGATTATTTTTCAAATGTTGAATCAGCCTGGCATATCTTAAGTAAATCTGATTTTTTTAACTTTTTTTATAAAAATGTTTTTATTGTTAGACTTATTGGGGTGACATTGGTTATCAAGAGTTACATAGGTTCCAGGTATACAATTCTACAGTGCATTGTCTATTTGTTGTATTATATGTTCACCATCCAGGGTGAGTTCTCCCACCCCTTACCCACAAATAACTCTTAAACTATTGGTTGTGTCCATGAGTTTTTTTGTTTGTTTTTCCTTTTTTTGCTTTCAATTTTATATTCCGCATATGAGTGAAATCATACCGTCCCTGGTTTTTCCTGTCTGGCTTATTTCACTAAGCATGATGATCTACAGGTCCATCCATTTTGTTACAAATGGCAGTATTTCATCTTTTCTTACAGCTGAGTAATATTCCATTGTGTATATGTACCACAGCTTCTTTATCCTGTCATCTGTCGCAGGGCACTTTGGTTGTTTCCATGTTTTGGCCACTGTGACAGCGCTGCGATGAACATTGGGGTACACAAGTCTTTGCGGACAAAGGTTTTCAAGTCTTTTAGGTAGATTCCCCAGAAGGGGGATTGCTGGGTCAAATGGTAGCTCCATTCCCAATTTTCTGAGGAACCTCCACACTGCCTTCCACAGTGGTTGTACCAGTTTGCACTCCCACCAGCAGTGTACCAGAGTTCCTTTTTCTCCACATCCTCTCCAGCACCTGTTATTCCTTGTCTTGTTGATAATAGCCATTCTCACAGGTGTGAGTTGGTATCTCATTGTGGTTTTGATTTGCATTTCCCTGATAGCTAAAGAGGATGAGCATTTTTTCATATGTCTGCAAATTCATTTAGTTATGGTATATAATTACTTTTGTACATTGTTGGATTTGATTTACTAATATTTTGTTGAGGATTTTTTTCTATGTTCATGAGAGATATTGATTTGTAGTTTGCAGTATTTTAAAAATAAACTTTAAGGCTTTTTCAAGTGCATTCATTATTTAATTCACCACTCTATGCAAAGATTAAGCTATTATCTTTCAAGAGAGACTCCAATGGACTATGATATAAAATGGAAGACAGGACAATCAAATTTATACTGCTTAGGAGATGGTCAAACCCATATATTTATTCTTTAAATTAGCAATATGATAAAAAACAATAAAAGTTAATACTGAAAGAATCTTTCTTATATAAAAGTCTAATTGTATTTTAGTTTAACTCTCTAAAAATAAAATTTATTGATGAAATGAAAAAATTTTTAAGAACTCTTTTTTTAAGTAAAAATTTGTTTAGTTCTTTGAATATTTGTTTCAATAGGACAGTGATAATACAGGACACATACTTTAAATTGTGTATACATTTCCTTTGAAACAATATTTGGAATATTAGGATAAGGGAAGGAAGTATTAAAATCAAACCAGAATCTTCAGGTTGAAGTTTGGAGAGACATTTAATTTTAGTACTAAATCTCAGTTGCCTAAATATATGTATATGTGTGTGTATCTAGTAGATATAGATATAAATGATATAGATACAGATTATATTGATATAGATGTTAGATATATAACTATATATTGGTAATAATAATAATACAAAATTAATATAATAAATATAAATATTTCAAGGTTTACTTGCACTTTGTTTTTCTTAAGATGAGTATATTCTAAACCTATCATGACAGTTTTATAATTCTTATATGAAATTAGTTAAATGTGCTAAAATTTCATGTATTTTATTTTAGTTCAAAACTGATGAGCCCATTGTTAATATGCCTAGAAAACAATATTTGAGAGATGATGGTTAAGTAAATTTTATCACATTTAGAAGAACAATAGTAAAATTTAAAATATTAGTTGAAAAGTTTGTCATTATTGTCACAAGTAACAATAGAAATTCTCATGTTTTTATGATTTATATTGCCATTTTAGAGACTTGGAATAGATTTGGAAGGAAATGTTTTGGAGATAGCTAGTTCCATATTAATGTATTTTCCAATTCAAGAGAAAAGAATATAAAAATTGGGTAAATTTGATAACTCTTGGCCCTTATTCAAATTCCCTTCTGTATAACCTAGCTAAAAACATCATGTAATACACACTACATATTTATTACTATAGGACTTCTAGTTTTCTTGTCAGTGTAGCTGTGCCAGATTCAAAAGAAGGTTAGAATCACAGAAACAAACTTGACAATGGAGCCTCTTGATGATCTCTTTTTTGGTGTTTACGACTTACTCATCTTTAAATAGTAATTTGTTCTAATTGTTGGTGAAGCATTCATAAGTCTACTTAAATCTCTGTCTACCCAACAAGTATCAGATAAAGTTCAATTGTGCTGATTTTGTGTTTGAGTGGGAATAAATCTTAGACAGGTATATTATATCAATCTCTTTCTGCAAAATACGCAAGAGCTTAAATTCTTGACTTCATTCAAATGGGACAATAATATGCAGTTGAGAGAAGTTATTGGTGCCAGTACTAAAGGGCATTTCTGTAATAAAAGATAACTAGAAAGTTCAGAAGCTCACTTGCACTGTTCACCATTTTATAATTACAGAGATTCTCAAAGTTTTTGGTATTTTGTACTTAAAGAAATGTTTTAGTAATTTAAATCTATGAAACTTTATTGTCACCTCTGTAAATGAATTTTACAACTCCTGTGGTGAAAAACTCACTTTACAGTCTTCAGATTATTTTGTTAGACAACTTTTGTCAAACATATGAGAGACTATTGAAATGTAAAGTATGCGAGGCATTTGATTTCAAATCAATATTTGTCAACATCATCAAAGTTTACTGTAATTCACAGCGTAGATGCATATTCTGTGAAATGCAATGCTCTTTCCAATAATGTCAATACATTGTTTCTTTTTCCCCTTCCATAAAAACTGTCTTCTACCTTTCGTTTTTTGCCTCATGACTTCCCTATATAACTACACAGAAAGACTGAATGACAAGAGTAGAATTGACACAGAATCTCATACACATTTTGTAACACTTGAGAATAGCCTACTATTAAAAATAAATGACTGCACTCTCAAATACATTTTTAGAGATGTATTGCCTGACACTTCAGATATGTTCAGTTCTAGAATAATTCTGTCTGCAATCTGTTCATTTCTCTTTTACTTCTGTTCTCCCTCTGTAGGGTTTTTTTCCCCTTTTCAATGTTTCCCTCTGGTTTCATTTTAGCATTTTCCCTTGAGTTTTCACCTTTCCCCTTTATTCCATTCTCAGCTTTTGTTTCATGGTGTGTGTTTTTCTATCTTGTTCTTCTGTGATTCTACCCAGTCACTCTTTGGCTTTATGTACAGAATCAGCAAATTAAACCTGACAAAAACCTGTGAAGTTCTTGATGACACCTTTTCAACACATACCAAGTGGTGGGGAAGCTGGGGAGCAGAGATTCTTTTGCATGTGAGTATGGAGGATTTGGGATGTTATCTTTAAGAGTTAGTGATACTGCATTTTTCATTTTAGTACTTGTCTCTCATATCTACTTATGGCAAATTCTGTAAACTTCAAAGGAAATTTCTAGGTCTTCTGTGATAAAGGCAACCAAAAATAAGGAAAAGTATTAATAGTTATGTTCATATATGAAGTTTGAAGCATAATAACATATCTGTAGACATACACACGTACATATACAGTGGTAAGTGATGAATTAAAAGAAGTTGTACTTATACAAATGGTATATGAAAAGTAAGACATATATGTAATACTTACCCAAAGTAGTCAGATTAGAGTAAAAATAACTAGCTAGATTCTTAAGTCTTGGAAGAGGTGATGAATTGAGACAGAATTAGAATGGGATTTTCAATCATACATATTAATAGTAAGTTAAAATCTTATTTTTGAGCTAGTCAAAACAGCAGAAAATTTCTTCTTGTATTTCTGCAATTAAAGCTTCTTAGTCACTAAAATAAATCTATTTTAATAGTCATGTTGGGGGAATACAGGTGCAAAGTATACCAAAACATGATGAAAATACCAATTAATACATAATATGACTTTTCTGATTTCTCGACCTCTGAAACTGTGTATCTTCAGAACACACTCTATTTGGCAACTCCCATATCTACTTCATCTATTCTGCCTGCTATCTATTTTAATAAATAAAATATAGGAAAGGAGATAAACCAAACAAGGATAAGAAAAATGCATTAAAAACTAAAACTGAAATAGCTCTTTGTATATAAAACAACCCATCAGATGATGAGAACAGTTTTCAATGTGTTTACCTTCTATTAGCATGTGGTTTTCTGCTGACAGCTCAACTAAACTAAACAACTATAAACTAAACAAGTATTGGTTTCTAAAGCAGCATTTTAGGAGGAGTTACCTCTTGTGGTTGCTTTAAAAATACCAAAGGCATCTTTTGACTGAGTAGAATGTATTAACACTAAAATATCAAGTCAATAATCTTACTAATATTGCATTGATTATTTGTGGACAGAAATCTATATGTCCTGGTCAAAATGTAAACATGCACCATGACACACCCACATTGAAAAACCTACTGTCTGTGCCTAAGCCAGGTACACTCCAGTCAGCAGAGAAATGTATCAGGCAATTGTTTGTTTGTTTGTTCAATTTTCATAAGTGTCTATTAGAGTCAAACTGATGACATACTAGAAAACAAGATCTCACGGCTCTGCAGAATAACAGTTTCAGCCTCTTTTATGCATTTGAAATTAAGGCAGGAACGTACATGGAGGTGGGAAAAAGCAAGGTGAGGACTGGATTACAGGATACTTAACAATAGGTACTTGTTTTTTAATTCACTGAGACAGTGCCTTCTTTGCTACCAGTGAGTATTAAGATTTTTGGATTTTTTGGAACTGAACTATTCTCAGCATGTTTGAGCCTGGTGCCACCTTGACTAGTCACAGGCTGCCACATTTGCCACGGGAACTCACACATGTGATTCATTTTCTTGGCAACCCATAAGTTACAGATCCCAAAGTCAGCTGTAAGAAAAAAATTAATTAAAAATAAAAAGGGCCCTTGCCCTAGTTCTTGGCAGAGTTATCCTGGGCATCTTTGAAGCCTTTTTGGTTTGGTTTCTAAACCAACTCTTTCATAAGGGAGAGAGAGAGATCGGGTTTATCCTGCAGATTGGCCATTAGAACCATGCTGTCTTCTTACAAGCAAGAATCTAAAACTAGATTTGGGGATGAAAGAAAGCATCTTCATAAGTTATGTGCCAGATAAATGTCCCTTCATGAGTAAGCCACCCTGTCCTGCTTATCTTTTTAAAAATTGCTCTTAATGATATATAGTTGCTTTAAAGAAGGCCAAAGCATTGAAATTCTGTTTTTTAAATAAACATGTGACTATAAAACATATCTGAACATTCAGATAAAATCTAAGATGCACATCTATTAACATCTTTAATTTATCTTTAGACAAACAAATACAAATCTCAGCAGGACTGTCTACTTTGGCAGCAAATAGATGTTGAAACCAAACCAATTTATATGTGGCTTATTTGTAAGTAGGGCAGTTCAGAGCCTCCATGTACCTACCTGGACCCTACACATTATCACAATTACTCTTCATACCAGTTCTAGAAGGAGGGGAATTTCATTCCCACTTTTCAGCTAAGAAAATGAAGTTTCAAAGCTGTTAAGTGACTTGTTCATGTCATCCAGCTACATAATTCAAGTAGAAGCTTGAATGAGTCCACTCAATTGACAATCACCATCTTTAGATACGGAATTCAGAAGAAAAAGTTATTATGTTCTCACTTTTGTATTTTGAAAAAAATAAACCTTTTCAAGTTAATTTATGTATTGAGATACGCTTTACAACACACACACGTACTTTGCAGTAAAAAATAATATGAACAGGTTAATGCATCAGTCTGTCTGGTTTAATGGTTTCACTCATTAAGAATAAAGGAAAAGGAAATAAATGCAGTCATTTGCCACAGAATAGGCCATTGTGCTTTTAGCATCAATTCAGTTTCTGCACACGTAGCTCAAGGACATCCTAGGGCCTAATACAGAGACCCTTCTTGATTTACACTGTAATCTGCAGAACAACAGATTACAGTATACATTTGTTTCAGATAAGATCAGGATGTATAAAGTAGTGATGCTCTGACTTTTATCTGATGCATAAAAAATATATACAAATTTGCTTCAGATTTATACAAATTTTTAATTTATCACCAACTCTGAAAAGCCTGGCTAAGACAGTCATTGTGTCATAGTGGGTTTGTTTGGATCCTGTGTTAATATCAACTTTATTAATCATGAAAGCTGTGCTTTTACAGATGTATTTGAGCTGGTCTCTTCTTAATTCACTTAAATATCAATGAACTGAAAATGTACTGAAGAGCATACAGTCAGCTCTAACAGCTTTAGCTTTTGGCCTTTTCAGGATGCTTTCCTAAGCTAAATTATATTTTAGTTTAATTGTATATAGACAACTACATCCAGTTACCAAAGAACAATTTAATTATATTTTGTTCCTGCCCAATAATAACCAGAGGTAAATATCTAATACTAATTATTGAACATCACAAATGTGAGCAAAAGAAATTCTGAAAACACCATTGTTTTCCTCTTTCTATATGAGAGACTATTCCTTTCCTGTTGGTTAACATGTTTCTTTGAATTCCTACTGCTTATACATAAAATCAAAATTCCTATTGCATGTAACACTCTTCACAGGTAGACTTCCCTTTATTGTTTACTCTTCTATCAACCAGAACACAGGTTTTAAAGCCTATTTAGATCTGAATTCCAATTCTACCTCTGCTACTTTCTACCTAGGTAAATTTGACATGTTTTGGAGAGTTTTTTGTTTGTTTGTTTTTTAATTAGCTGGGATTAGATTCCTTTTATGCAAAACCAGGGCAATAATACTAGACTCAGAATTTTTGTAAGGAGTAAATGTTAGAGAACACATAAAACGTTGAAACAGTGACTGGTCACTGCTACCAGAACAGCATCCATTCAGACCTATCCCACCCCCAGTTGCTTTTTAAACTCATATCTACTCACCCTGTTCTTTAACTTACACTGAAAAATTTTCTTTTCCCCAAATAACAAATGCTTTCCTGTCCTCTACCTTGATACATAGCATGCATACTGCCCGGAATAGCCATTATTCCCTCCCCCATGTTTTGGTCATCTTGGGGTAATCTCCTTTATAATGCTTCCTTCACCTCTCTCCACAGGAGTTCTGAGTCTTTACTTTCATTCTGAACTTACGCAGAATCTTTAAATAATACCTCTGCAATAGAACTCAGGACATAATGGCATGTATACCTCTCATGTAACCTTCCCTGTTAACCTGATCCCTTCCAAGGCAGAGTTGCCATCAAAAGTGTGTTTGTGTCCCCAGTACCTGGTGTTTGACATTTGTTGAATAAAAGAATATTGTGCTCAAGAAACACATGGACAGTATATTTCATTTCCTTTTTAATTCTTTTTAATATGGATTCCTACCCACAATTAAGACAAGACTGCTCTCTTGCTCTGGGACTTGCATTTAGTAGGCACTAGACAGATGTCTGTCCAGTTAAATGTGTTGTGAACAGGCACTGGTGTTGGAAGCAGGAGATGAATAATGGGAGGAGGAGAATTAAGTGAACTCGGAAAGAGAAGGGGACATGGGAACACCACCTTCACGTATTATCTCCATTTTAATTTCACTTTTGAAAGCTTGACAAGTATGTAGCAGCAAATGTGTGCTGTGTCTTGCAGAATATAGATTCCTTTTTCTCCTTTTAACTTTTTGAAATCATTCCCTAGGAAGTCATAACACAATTGGGAAATGTGTTTTGTATCAAAATTATGAGACAGATAGACTTAGCAAGTCTTGGTGATGAAAAACAGCATAGGAAAAGGTAGAGTTTGCCTGATGTAAGAACATCAAGCTTCCTTCTTAAAAACAATAAGAGGAATCCAGGCATACAATTAATGTGTATTCTAGAGAAAGAGGTGTATCATGAAATGCATTCCCATGTTAAAATACTCTTTAGTCTGCTGACACTTATATTGATTGACTGTATCTCTATCACCAGTCAAGGAGAAGACAGTCATGACTGATGACTTTCTCAATATCCATCTTTTTATTTAAAGAAATCAGAAAGGTACCTTGAGATAGATGTTGAAACAGGTGTCTTCTGTCTTTTTGGTCTGATATGGTTTCTTAAGAATCTGAAGTCAAGGGAATTGAAAAAAAGTAGAACAAGTATCCTTAAAAAACAGATTAAAATGCTTCTAATTCCTAATAATTTTGATATCTTCAAATTTCCTTAAATATATACAAAAGATTGCAATAAGTAAGATGGGAAAATTATATAAGCACATTAATGTTTAATATGTTCAAAGTTATTTCTACCATTCAACCACCAATAGTATATTTATAAGTTGGTTTTATGAGATGTAACACAATAATACATGTTTTCTTCTTGAAATTATCACACACACACACACACATGCACACAAACAAAGAAGGCTTAACCCTTTGGTTTCTAGTCCATCCAATCTATCCTGTGCAACAGATAAAACTGTAAAATATAGATCCAATAATCTCATACTTCTGCTTAACATTTAATCCCTAGAATGTAGTCCAACCTTAAAATCATTAACCAACACTTCCAGTTTAGTTTTTCAGTTTTCTTCCCTTACTTTTTCAACAGATGACCTGCACTCAAACAAACCCCATTAGGCACTATGTTCTTATACGTTTAAGAACTGAGGTCCCATAATACTCTCAACTGCCAATTTTCTTTTCTGCTCATTGACATCTTTTATTTTCTTCAATTGCTTTATTTAAAACAACTCTAATTATACAATTATTAAATTAATTTATCCTTGCATAGAATTTCAAAAATTGTAGGTGTTGGTAAAGTTGCCCTGGATTTTTATCCAAACCTCTTCTCTTCCCAGAGGGGCAATCGCTGTTACCATAACTTTTATATGTATTAACATATATACATATAAAATATATAAATACATATAAAAATACATGGCTTTGTGTATTTATATGCTTATTTTACTTCAATAGGATGATACCCCAATACTGTTTTAACTTTTCCCTTACCCATTTTCCTAAGATTGTTTTATGTCAGTACTAGGGAGCTGCTATATAATACTCCATTTGTATGTATGTTGTATTTCATTTAACAATCCACACATATGGCTATTTAGGTTACCTATATTTTGTTTTGTTTGTTTTATTCTGTCCAATTTACTTAATGACTTTACTTTTTTTTTTAATATTTAGGTTCACAGCAAAATTGAGCAGAAGATACAGATATCACAAATGCCCCTACCCCAACACATGCCAAGCCTCCCTCATTATCAGCATTCCCCATCAGAGTGATACATGTGCTGCAATTGATGAACCCACATTGACACATAATTACCACACAAAATCCAGAGTTTATATTACTTTACTTTAATTGTTGTACATTCTATGGGTTTAGACAAATGTATAATGACATGCATCTATCATTATAATAGCATATAGAGTATTTTCACTGTCACAAAAATCCTCTGTGCTCCATCCATTCATCCCTTTCTCACCCATCCTCCATTTTTACCTTTGAAAAAAATGCAACAAAACTCAATGAACATGATTATGCACTATTTTTTTCTAAGCTATTATACTGGTCAGCTCAGAATGTCATAACAAAATATCACAGACTGGTGACTTAAATAAAAGAAATTTATTTTGTCACAATTCTGGAAGCTAGACATCTGAGATAAGGGTGCCAGCATAGTCAAGTTCATGAGAGCACTCTTCTGGGCTTGCAGACAGCCATTCTCACTGTGTCCTCACATGACAGAGGCAGAAAAAGGAAGCTCTCTCATGTCTGGACTATGGTGTGTGCTCAACAAACGTTTCCTGGAAGAATGAATGAGACAGTAAATGAATGAAGAGGTTGTAAACATTTTCAAGTGTATTGCTGGTCCTGACTTCATAGTGCCTAATTCAAAAAAAAAGTTTGAAACTTTGATATGATCACATTTATTCATCACTTCTACTAAACATTCTACATTCTGTGTCTTACCCTACAGTCATTCCAACAAAATGTTATAAAAAGACCCTCTTTCATTCCACTTTAATTTTTTGCTACTTTTTTCTATTTTATTCATTTTTACTCAATTTAATCTACTTTCTTTGCTTTTGATACCTATAGTATGAATAAAACAGTGATTATATTAATACATATATTAAGAAATTGATTATATGTATAATAACATCATAGAATGAGTCTTTATAGAAAATCTCATTAAAAACACATTGAAATTTTTTTTATTTCTGAAGGACTTAAAATACAATGTGGCTGCCTTTTTCTTGGGTGGTACAAAGGTTATGTTTCTGTAATGATGTCCTTTGATAGTAAGGACATCATAGCTATCTCAGAAAAAGGGGCTCTAGGAAGTGTGTTCTGAAAGACATCACACTATTTCCATTTGTATTCAATTTATGATTTAAAATTAAATTATACAGTACATTGGGCCCTGGATAAAATACTCTAAATAAGATAGAGAATGTCAATACCACTATTTCTTTGCATGCATGCTAAGCAAAACTCACAGAAGCAAAGCCCTAGGCTATGATGTCAAGCAAGGCATTCAGAAAGTTATCAATAATATATGTTTGGAAAAGAATAAGTAAGATGTGTACACTAAAGTTACCTGGGGAGCTAAAACAGAAAAGCCTCCTGTGAATGTTTCTTATCACAGCAATACTCTCTGGAAAGGGTAGACAATCATATCTGTCTTTTTCAACCATATCCTTGCTCCTGAGCAGTAGCACTGTCAACATATAATATGAAAGTCATCAATACACACTGACAGTGTGTGCACTCCAGGTGGTGAGAAACCCTGTCAGCTGAATAAGAAAGAACAAATAAGGAGTAATATCGTAGACTGAGATGAGAAGTGTAGCAAACCACAGGACAGTGATAGAAATATAAAGTGATGTAAACTAAGAGAGAAGAGGGAACTGATTGTTTAAGGAAGAGAGGCAACACATCCATGTTCATTTAGATAAGAGTAAAAGCATCTGTCATAGTATTGATTATTGGATTTGGCATGCAAAGATGGTCCTTGTGGATTGTATTACCCATGCTTGGCCATCCATTGAAAAGGGTGGCACATGACAAGCTACTTTTTCCTAGTTGAACAATTATTACCATAGTGCTTCTCTTCTGTGAGCAAAAAGTACTGATCAAATATAAGCTGCTTGATTCTGAACTGTAATTGTAGAAAAGAAGTTAGTAGATGAAGTCATTTCACAGAGAGAGAATGAAGACACAAGGGATATAAAATAACTTTTCCAAAAAGACACTGTACTTATAAATAGTATAAAAATCTACTTATTTAATAAAATGCACTAGCTATTTTGTGAGGCAGATGTATGGAACATGATTTTGGCAAGCTTACATTGTAGATTCATAAATTAAAACAACATTCTGCCCTTGAGAGATTTAACACTGGTTAGTGACACACCGATGCCAGACACACTAAATCAAACAAGCAAAGCAGCGTGCACTCTAGAGAGTGAGTTAGCCAGTAAAACATCATTTCCACTGGTTTTAAAATCAAATCTGCCTCCAATGCACCTTTGTAAATGGAAACTGGAATAATATTCCATTTAAAAAAACACAGAAGTATTATTTTTGAAAATAGAGAAATTAAATTCAACCGATATTGATTGAGCAGCTACTGTGCACTAAGAGCTAGAAATAAAAAAGGCAAGTGGGAAATGTCCTTGTTCTTAAGATGTTCTCAATCTAATGAAGTCCATTTGGGAGGATTTTCTAGAACTGAAGAGAGAGAGAACCACAAGAAGAACGTTAAACTCTACTTAAACAGCAGAGGTATCTGAAGGAAAAACTTCTAACAGAGGGGGCATCATATGCATAACAGTTGTGTCAAAGCTCTACATTATGCTGGGTCACATTGGGAGGGGCAGGAGATGGAAAGTAGGATATTAGTCAAGGGCTTTATCGGTCACATATGAGAATTCAGAGTGTATTGAGTCACTAAACACAAATCCCCTAGTCACTCTATTTTTCTCTCTGAAGCAAAAAGGATGAACTCCTTCAGCTTTCCACCCCCACTCACAAACATTCCTCTTCTCTCTAATCTTCATTGCATTGGAGGACTAGTCCTGATTGGATTCCCTGTTAGCACTTCTCGGGCCTTGTTTTATCACTTACTTATTTTTCTCTGACTTCAGCTTTATTTGCATCTTCTCAAAGACTGTAAATACACTTTGATCCTTAAAAACAAAACAAACTGCCACCTCTGAGCCTCTCTTTCTTATCCACTTTAAACCACACACCTCAAAACTCCCCAAAAGAAGCTCCAACATACAGCTTCTGTTCTCACTCCTCTGTTGACGTCTTATTTGGTTTCTTTTCTGCACTTGACATTAATGATAACTCCTCTGATAGTCTCTTGGCCAATGTGATCATGCCTATGCAAAAATATCCCATTGTTTATTCCTCTCTTTCCTCAGGTCCTCCTTTTTAGTCTTTGCTACTGCAGTCCCTTGAACTATTACCATGCTCCCCTTTCTACACTAACACTAACAGAAACGTCTGAGGGATAATCCTTCCACCATGTAATAATGCTTCTCCCTTAAATTACAATTATCTTTCTGTTATCTCCAAACTTTGTTCCTATCATACTAATCTACACTCATCCTCATTTATTTTCCTCAATCTCCCTTTACCCATCAGTTTGAAACCCCCAACCTTGGGCTAAATATGTTTTCTCAATTGTCACAGATGTCGATCTAAGTCACCAAGTCCAATAATTTCTTCTGAGCCTTTGCCTTGTTCAACCTCTCTATAGCAATCATTATTTCTTCAAATGGGGTCTCAATTCCTTGCTTTCTCTCTTCTCCTTCTGGTATTGCTATGATTCAAATGTTGTTACACTTGATGTTGTCCCAGAGGCCCCTTAAAGTCTCCTTTTTTAAATTATTATTGTTCTTTTTGCTATTCTGACAGGATGTTTTCTGCTACCTTGTCTTCCAAATTACTGATTTGATCCTCTGCTCCATCTAGTCTGCTGGTGATTCCTTCTAGTGCATTCTGAATCTCAGTTGGTGTATTCTTCACTTCTGACTGGTTCTTTTTTGTGGTTTCTGTGTCCTTTATGCTTGTTATCTCTCCATAGAAGTTTTCACTAAGCTCCTTGAACATCCTTAAAATCATTGTTTTGAACTCTTTATCTGATAGGTTGCTTGCCTCCACCTTATTTAGTTCTTCTTCTGGAATTTTCTGCTGTTCTTTTATTTGAGATGCATCTCTTTGTTTCCTCACTTTGAACATCTGTGTTTGGTTTTATGTATTAGGTAGACCTGCTACATCTCTGAGTACTGCTGGAAGGCCTTATGTAGCAGGTGCCCTGCTGGGCCCTGGCATCACCTCCCTGGTCACCTGCGCTAGGTGTTCCTCTAGATTCTGATTTGGCACCAATGCTTGGCCTGGAGCTACTCAGCAAAAGTCTGTGAGCACACCAGTGCTGGTCACCACCCTTCTGGGACCTGAGGACTTACATAGTTTTCCAAAAAAGACTGCAATGCAGGCACAGTGATGCTCACTGGACAAAGTGCCTCTGGCAGAGTTGGGTCAAGTGGGATCCCAGTGAGTCAGCAGGGTTGAGTGAATAAAGCTCACTAGATCCATTAGTTTTAGATTCGGCCACGTCAGGGCAGGTGCAACACAGGAAAGATGGCACCCACCAGTCGGCCCTGTGGGAGGAGGCCTTACCCAGGAAAAACAACAGTGGTCCTTCAGCACTCACCCCAAGGCCACACACTCAGTCTGTTTCCTCCTCGTATGCTTCCAAGAGCCCCTGTGTCACCAACTCTCTGCTGGAATCCAGGGTAAATGCCCTTGAGTGACTGAGTCCACACAGGCACTTCATGAGGACGTCTGGGTCTCCTGCAACCATCTGTCCCAACCGGACAGTCAGAGTTCCCACTGATTTTCACAATCAGATGTCGTGGGGCTCCTCTTCCCAGTACCAGTGCTCCAGGCTGGGGAGTCTGGTATCAGGCGGGGGTCCCTTGCTCCTCTGGGGGTTGCAGGGAAGGTCCATGGCTGAGGCATCCTTCTGATTCTCTATGACCACCTGAGGTTTGGCTCCTTTCACATCTGCACCCCTCCTATCAGTCTCGACATGGTCCCCTCTCCTTCGTATTATTAGTTATAAAGCTTCTATTCAGCTAGACTTCAGATGGTTCTCCAGGTTGGTGGTCCAATAGTTTAGTTGTAATTTGAAAGTGCTCATGAAACGAAGCAGGCACAGTGTCTACCTACTACACCATTTTGGATCAATCCCATAAGTTTTAAATTATGTGTCGTTCTGATCAGTGTGATGAAATTTTGAGCCATCCTGCTCCATCCTGCCAGGATGAGAATTATCCCTTTGTCCAGCACACTCATACTGTATGCGCTGTGCACTCATTAGTCACTTAAAAGCTGCCTTGATTATCAGATTCACTGTCGTGGTATCACAGTGCTTCTGTTCAAGTAACCCTTATTTTATTGTTATAATTGTTCCATTTTATCATATTACTGTAACCAATTTATAATTAAACTTTATTGTAGGTATGTATGTATATAAAAATAACATGGTACGTATAGGGTTCTGTACTATTTCTGGTTCAGGCATCCACTGGGATTCTTAGAACATATTCCCCATGGATAATGGGGGGAATATTGTACACTAAAAAGTAATCCCCAAAGTAATAATATTAGGAGGTGGGGCCTTCAGGAGGAGGTTAGGTCATGATGGTAAGCCTCATGAATGGACTTAGTGCCCCTATAAGAAGAGACATGAGAGAGTTTGCTTCCTCTCCCTCTCTCTCTCTGCTCTGTCTCCATCATCTGGAGGGCACAGTGAGAAGTCAGCCTTCTGCAAACCAAGAAACGAGTTCTCACCAGACACTGGATCTGCTGACACATTGATCTTGGACTTCCCAGCCTCCAGAACTATGAGAAATAAATGTTCGTTATTTAAGCCATCCAGGTTATGGTATATTTGTTATAGAAGCCCAAGATGGCTATGACAAAAGTGGTATACAGTCAGGTTTTAGAGCACATTACAGCACAGAATATATCAGCCCCTCAATAAATCATTCAATCTAAAACACACAAACAAACAAAAAACTATCACTCTCTATATGCTACTTTACACATAAAGTTCCCTTAATGGGAATTTTATTTTGTCTTTTCTCCACTTCATAGTCAGCTGAAGGCAAGCCCTCCTTTAATAGTTCATTTTAAACCCTCCTCAAACCCCCTACTCCAATAATTTCTTACTGGTAATCTATCTATCACTTAGGAAACTAAATTGATGAAGCCCAAAGAGATTCCAGGTCTCTTTCTTCATGTGAGGATACAATTAGAAGTCTGTGACTTAGAAAAAAGCTCCTACATGACCAGGCTGGCACCCTGATCTCAGATTTCCAGCCTCCAGAATTGTGAGAACTAATTTCTACTGTTTGTAAGTCATCCAGCCATTGGCATTTTAATATAACAGTCTGAATGACCCTTGTAGCTCACGTATTTATGTATGTATTTATTTTTGTAATTAGCTTGAGAATCCGAGAAGATGAAGACCATGTTGGTTTGTGTTTTTTGTTGTATTTAATCTTTGAAACCTCCATAACAATCTAGCACAATGCATTGCTTCAAATAAGCATTCAAGTATTTGTTGAATTCATTTTTAAGATATCAGAATAAATTTCCCAAGGTACTTTTTACGTTAAAAAAAAATCTAAATACCTTCCTCCAAAATGATATTTATGCATTTCCAGATGAGGTTGGATTTTTCATAACTAGGAAAATGGGCCTGGAGCTTCATAATGTGATTTTGGTAGTAGGCCCCTTCCCCAGTCGAAAAGAGTACTCCATCTAACGTTACTGTCCATGTGAATGCATTAATTGAAAAGCAGTTCTCCAAAAGGACTGATTGGGCCATGCTGGGGTTCAATCATGCATAGATAAGTAACTACTTACTGCAAGACAGCCCCTTATTTCCCTACTACATATGAGCCTCTCCAGTGTGCACAAAGAACTAAAAGCTGCTAAGCACAAAAATGTTCTTTATCTAAGTAACACCAGTGCCATCTGCAGGAAAAACTCAAGCAGCAGCTGTACGAGGTTTTTGTCCACGTATTTCTCTTCAGTCCTATCAGAACATTTTGTCTTAATGAAAACAGGTTGTTTTAGCAGATAAAAACAATTTACAAGATTCATCGCATATCAAAGAATTCTACCCTTTCTCTTCAGTGGATGAAGCAGGTGTTATTAAAATATTAGAAAACATAGCACAGCTAAACTAGAGAAATTCCAGTGTTAAAAAGTCACTGGAATATAGTTTAAGAAATAAACAAAACCTAGGGAGTAGATGGAAACCCCCTTTCCTCTGTTACCCTGAAAGGTGCTCATGATCTTGGCCCCGCAACCTGAACCTTCACCATGAGTTTCGATGTAACGTTATTAGACCGAAATATCCAAAAGCAAAGGATATGAGACGATGTCATTTGTTTATAACTATATTTTTAAAAGAGCTTTTTATCATGTAAATTTGTTCTCATCTAAATTTACATTTGATTTCTGGTATGCATGACAAAGTCTTTTAGCCTTCTTTTGCCTATTTTTCCTTATTTTTTCCCAAGATTCGTGTACCGAAACTCTCAGTTCTATATAACACTTACCCCTCAAAAATCTATTAACACTTACCTCTGGGTAGAAATATTAACCTAAGTGGTTTTTAGAACAGATCACCTCTTGATCTGTCTATAATCTTGTGGAAATCCAGTGTTCCCTTCTTATTCACCGATGATACATTCCAAGACCCTCGTTCGATGCATATAATTACAGATATTACCAAACCCTACATGTACTATGTTTTTTCCTATACATACTATGTTTGTTTTATACATAAATATCTATGATAAAATTTAATTTATGAATTTGGCACAATAAGAGATTAACAATAATAAAATAGAACTATATACTATAAAATGAGAGTTATATGAATGTGGTCTCTCTCTCTCTCTTGCTCTTTCTCTTTTCTCAAAATATCTTATTGGACTGTGTTCACCCTTTTTCTTGTGGTACATCCATGGAGCCATAAACAAAATTGCTGTCACTCATGTTTTCACATTATGTTACCAGGAAATGAGCAGATAATTCTTGATTTTGTCTTTGTGAGCAGGTGAGTTCTTTGCTCTGAGCTCTGCACCTGGCTCTATCATGTGCCATGCAGTGTTACCACATAATACCAGAGTTAATCTGTCTTTCCGTGTTTTAGGCTCTGGTGCTTCCTTTCTACTTTTATGAATGTAAGTTCTATTGGGTATCTTCTTTCAGAAGAGCTTGGTTTCATCACAATTGAAGCCTTGCTTTAGATGGTTTTCTTTATTCTTAGTCAACTTCTTCACCTCTGTCAGAAATACGGCAGCAGTTTCTTCATTGGTAGATGCAGCCTCTCTAGTAATCTTCACATTTTTTCAATCTAAACCTATTCCTGAATCTGTGGAACCAGCCCTTAATTGCAATTAATGGTTTGATGTCACTTGTTTCAGAGGTTCCCTTGCTGAACTCTTTACATAAGGTTCGATGCTTTCTGATGCAACACATTACCATCAAACAGAACACATTTTTGTTCATGCCTTCCACTGATTTTTCCATCTTAATCAAACACTTATCACGCACTGTGCCCATAACTTTTGCAGTTTGAGTTGTGACAGCAAAACGAGCATGAATTTCTTTTACCTTCCTCACAATTTTGCAGATAGATTTAGTCTTACCACAGATCTTAGCAACTTTGAAATACATTTTTTTCACTTCTTATTAAGTCAAGAACTTTCCCCTTTTCTCTTAAAGAAAGCACTTTACAGCTTCTCTTTGGTACATCTGAATTGCCACCATCACTATTCTTGTGCTTTGCGGACATTATTAGGTAAAATAAGGGTTCCTTAAACAAAAGTACTGAGATACTTCAACAATCTCTCTGACAGGCAGATGCTACCAAGTGACTAACAGGCAGTTGGCCTATGAATATGCTGGAGGAAGGGATGATTCATGCCCTAGGCAGGATGGAGTGGAAAGGCCTGAAATGGAATCATAATACTCTGAATGGTGTGTGATTTTAAACTTATGAATCGTTTATTTCTGGACTTTTTCGTTTAATATTTTCAGACGGTGGTAACCATGGGTAACTGAAACCCCAGAAAGCACAACTGCAGGTAGGTGGGGGACTACTGTACACACAGTAAGTTCCACAGCTAAAGTAAGTGTGTTTCAATTCCATCTCCAATAATGTAACATTTTCTTATCTCCTAAAATAAGAAGGTCAATACCTCATATATTTTAGATATTAGCTCCTTATAAGATGTGTTGTTTGCAAATATTTTCTCCCATTCAGTTGGCTGTCTCTTTGCCTTGTTGATGGTTTCTTTTGCTGTGCAGAAGCTTTTTAGTTTGATATAGTCCCATTCATTTATTTTTGCTTTTATGTCCCTTGCCTTTGATTACAACTTTGTAACCATAGTTAACAAGGAAAAATATTAGAATAAGAAAATCACAAGTACAGCATGGCTGGCAGTGGCCAAGGAAGCCACATAACCACTATTTTGGCACAAGAGTTTGTAAGTTTACAAAACCTTTTCTTCATTCAGTTCTCAAAATAACACTGTGAATGAACCAATATTCTAAAACAACGATAAGCAAAAGGAACAAAATCACTGTGTAAAAGAAAGTCATAACACTGAAATAATGAAAACAAACATTCTGTCCACGTGAATACCTACATCTGAATCACCACACCAAGGTGGAAAGTAAATTTAAAGAGAAGAAAAATTTATTGAGATAACACCTATTTCCAAAAATAAACTTGCCATGTGATCTTCAAAAGCATAAATTAGAATACTTAAGTAATGATTCATCATGAAAAATCCACATCATTTCACTTGCTTAAATAAACTGGATTTGCATGCTGTCTATAAATGAAATAGGATTGATGATCATCTGTAGCTATAGGACCACTCTAATGGAACGCATCCATAATAGCAAAAGTAAATTATGTATTACCATCCAGAAATAATAAAATAATGTTACACTTTATTTCTTTTATTTTACAGTTCTCTACAAATACATTCATAATGGTCTCTGTTTCATTCTACAATGGATGAGTATGATTCTGTCCTCACATTGTAATCCACAAGGGGTAAAATCAGTTAAGTTTTAAAGTATGCAAAGTTTGCCAAATCCCAAACTGGGGGTAAGGTTGGCCCATTTTCCCACATTCTCTTCCTCATATTTTTCTCCCTCTCTTCTTGAAAGAGGTCTCTCAACTGGGCTCATACATCATGAATGGTTACCATTGCACATTGAAAAGTAAATCCTTCTGAGTGTTTTTGAGAAATGCTGAAAATTCTATTCTGCCCAGCATGTCTCTCCCATCAGCCTGCCAGGAAATCTAAGTGGAGAGTGGATGCCCAACAGATACCATGAGAAAACAATTTTAAAGATCAGAAATGCTACTTACAATTATTGATGTTAACATAGCTATGTAACTAAGTAGAGTCCTGAAAACTAATTAAATTGAAAGGAACATCAAGCTTAAATGTAAAATACAGGATGATAATCATGATCATGAGGTATTATTGATAATTGCTAAAATAAGCCTATATTTCAAGTGCAACAAGAAGAAGAGTTGTCGTATTTATAATAAAATTAAAAAGACACACTAGATAGGTAGAAGGGAAGTGCATAGAAGTAAATAAATGGAGGTAAACATTTTAGTAGAAATTTGTGGGAGAAAATAAATATTATGATGGTATTGCAATATTCCTAAGCCAATTCCAGACTGTGCTACTTAGGTCACAATATAGTCACAGTCGTAATGAGGACCTCAGCTGGTTCTTGTCCCTTAGTTCAAACAAAGCATTGGACAGATCTTCATAATTTGGGCAACAGTATGGTCAAGGAAACACTAAGGGAATTATGACCAAGAAAGAATTGGTAAGGGAAGCAAAAGTGATCAGAGGCATACAATAGCCACCAAGAGAAAAGGTTAGGCTAGATGGTTTGATATAAGTCTACAGCCGTGGTTCCCAACCTTTCTAGACTTGTGTACCCCTTTTAAATTCAAACCCATTTCTATAGGTGGTACCCCTTGTTTTTTAGAACAGCTGTTTTTAAACACTGACACTTTTGTTCAGTGCCTGTCTTAATGTAAAATAGTGGAAATGAGGTAATAAGTTAAGAAAGAAAACTTACTACACTAAAAGTACAAACCACAGATTTGATTTTTACAATATTCATAACAGTTAAATATTGATAATGAGGATCAAGTATTTAAACATTAAATTTAAAAATTACTTGAAAAGAATCACAATTAAAGAAAACACACTTACTTTTACTCAGTCAATAACTAAACTGATCAAACAGTCTGTCTAGGGTGTATTTATGTTTGGGTAAGTCCTAGAAACATTGCATAAGGATTGTTCTGAAACGATGTAATGGTTGCTAAAGAGTGGTTTGGGGGAAGGGTTCATAGCGAAGCCCTCACCAATCATCATTTGCTCATGTGATCTAATTTTAAAGTGTCTCCATTAATGGTGATCCAAACTTAACATTTATTGTTCCATAACTAACACTTTTTCATTTTTTTACCTAATTTGCTTTTTCTCCATTACTGATTATTTTTCACGTACCCCTGAGCAGCCCGGCGTTAATGGAGCCACTTTAAAATTAGATCCCATTAGTGAATGATGATTGGTGAGGGCGTGGCTCTAAGCCCTTCCCCCAAACTGTAATAAAACCATAACTCAAGTCCAGGCATTACTTGGACTTTGTATAAGCTACTTTACTTATTTTAAAAAACAATACTGTATGCACTTGCTAAATGAGATCAATTTGGTGATTTTTTTTAACTAAAGTCAATTAAAGAAATCCTAGGAAGGAAGCATAGTAATGTACCATTAAATGAAATTGAAAAACAATAAACAAAGTTCATTCTAATCAGTAATTTCCATTTCCTTTTTCATCAAAACTCTTGCCAGCTCAGTTAATACTGAACAAAATTAATTAGCTCTATTATTTTTTCTAAAAAATGTGAAATGGCCAAAGGGTAGCAGCAAGGGAGAAAAGTATATGGGATCTAGAAACTTCAAACCGACCATAATCGGTGATCCAGAGTTGTTTACAAATGACACTTGAGTTTTCAATATCACTGACCTTTGTTTAAAACGTCCCATAGCACTGGGCATGCACTTTGGAGACAGATATATCTACAGTATAAATACATTTTCACTGTGTCACCTTAGGTAAGTCACTCAATGTCTCTAAACATCATCATATTTACAAACTGTGCTCAGCCTCATAAGGACTGATGTGAGGACCGCATTCAATGAGAGAAGTAAAGTACCTCACATGACATCTGCCACTTCATTGGTATTCAATAAACAGTAAGCATTCATGTAACTTTTAATAAAATATTCAAATGATCCTTTCAATTCATTATTTCATACTCCATTCCCAATCACACACATAAATAAAAATACCCAGAGCTCTCTCATGTCTGTAATCTAGATTAATTACAAAACAAAAACATACACAGTAACTAATGCATGCTACTCTGTCTTCAGTGAGGATAACTGGGATAATGTCTTTACTAGTCTTAAGTTCCTATTTTTCTTACAATTTTGCTAATCAGATCTTAATGGTTATTTAAAAAACTTTAAAAACAGATTTTTCTTTTAATGAAGCACTTTTGTTGAAAGAAGCCTAGCTATCCAGAATAATTAATTCTTTATAGCAGCCTAGTAACAGCAAAAAGTGTCTGCTATCTGAAAGCTATCTGAAAACCAGCCAGGATGTTAGCATGTAAGTGCTCCTTGTAGGTCACCAGTTAATACAGGTGTTTTGGGCTTCTGGAAGCTTTGTTCTCAATGGAAAAACATTTCAGCGAATCTGAGAAAGCATCAGAGCAACGATAATGACTCTGAGACCAGATGCCAATCATAATTTTAGGCCAGCTGCTACTTCTTTCGATTTTGAACAAAGACCTACCCTCTGAGAGCATAGCTCTCTCCCTTTCTCGGGATTGCTATCATAGAGAACTTTATGAGGCAGACTCCGACAGGATTTAAACATCATGCTGGGCTGTAGTATAGCTGCAGTGGAATGAGGTCTTAAGTGGGCTGGGAATTTGTCAAAAACTCAGCCAAAAAGATTCAGGCCAAAAACTACAGTTGGTCAATAACAAAGTATTATATTTAGAGAAACAGTAGTTTCAAACAAGACTATCAGAACCCCAATTAAGTTTCACCACCAACAGAGCAGATAATACCCAAGCTTTAAAATCAAACAAATAAGTTTAAAACTACACAGTAGGTAGGTGATTTTGGAGCAATTTTTGTGACCCTTTGAAGTTTCATTTTCCTCATCTACGAAGTAGGTGGAAATAATAGCACCTATGTCATAGGATTACCGTGATGATCAATTAAGCTGAAAATATAAAGTTCTTAGCACCATGCCTGAAATGTAATAGGACTCAATAAATAGTGACTGCCATAATTATATGACAGTAGTATTGACATAAATAGAAAACCTAAATTATCCATTGCTTAAATAAGAGAAAGTTTTGTTTTGTTTTATTTTTTTCACATAAATGTAGTCTGGAGATAGGAAACCCAGGATTCTTCTTATTTTTTTGTCTTATCATCCTAGCAATTACTAGCTACACTTAGGGTATTTAATGGTCACAAATGACTGCTAAAACTCCAGCCACCATAGTTTTTTCAACTTCCCAGAGAGAGAAAAGAGGAAAGAGGAAACATAAAGGTCTCATCCCAGCTGTCTGCTCACATTTGAGGCTCCTTCTCATTCTGTCAACAACTTCCATCTAATTTCTCCTTACATCTCTTTGCCCAAAACAGCCTCAAGCCTTGCTACAAAGGGAGAGTAGAAAATATACTATTTTAGCTGTGCAGTAAAAATTAGGGTTCTTTAAGTATGAAGTGGAAATGTATGGATTTGGGAACTAGCAGCTTCTGTCATGACATGTGATGTTGGTTCTCATACCACTTTGGTCTCCCATTGCCTCTACTAAATCTATCATTTCTTTCTTCTATTAATATCTGGGATCACTATTAACTGACAGATGTTATTTTCCTCTGGTGTTTTCCCTCCAAGATTTCCTCTCTTACTCATCATCTCTATGAGCAGTAGCTCAAAAATTTAAATCTCTAGGCTTGCCTGAATCAAAAGTCAGCTAGAGGATTCAAGCCACTTGCAACTAAAATTTGTTCATATAATACTTTAAAAACTCAAAGCCTTTCCCAAGAAATCTGCCAATTCCTATGGCCTTCATTCTTCTACACCTGTGTATCCTCTGTCCTATATACCTACCCAATTGTAACACCAGACCAATTCTTGAATTTAAAAAAATGATAGATACACACACATTCCCATAGTTTATTTATGAGCAAAATAGGTTTGAATGGAAATCTGAAGCAGAAACAGAAACATGACAATAATATCGAAGCTAATATTTGACATTCACCTTCTGAAAATGTCCCTATATCCACCCCATAATGGGAAACCTTCATTGGCCATGTCTCTACACAGCCTTCCCTTCTACCTTCTCTTACTTCTCTCCTTTCCCCTCCTATCTCTGCCCCATTCATCTCAGGAGAAAAATAAATTCATCTCATTTTTTTCACCTGAATTGTTGGCAATAACTGGTCTCTCTACTTCCACTTTGCCCTCTTGCTGTCCATTTTCAACATAGAGCCAGAGAGATCCTTTGAACATGTTGTCAGTTCATGCCTTTCCTCTGCTCAGAATCTTTCAATGGTTTCCCATTACACTCAGCAGAAAAGCCCAAGTCCTTATAATGTTTTCTACGTGATCTGGACCCCTAGTAACACTCAGACCTTTCTCCTACCGAGTATTTCTCCTCTTTAAATGGAACATTCTGCTGACTATTAAGAAGATACTTTCCCACATATTTAAACCATGTTCCATGTGCCTCTGTGGCAACCTAGAGGAATGCTGCTATATCCTCTTCAAGAGAGAACCTTGTACAAGAAATGTAGTTGGCTGACAACCTCCACCTCAGGATCACCCACAACATTTAAACACACAGGGAAGCCTCCTGATGACCAAACATGAACAGCATAGTGACGCCTGGCCACCTGCTCAACACAAGACTCTGATGGACAATCTCTATGCTGGGGCTACCATTCTCTTGACCAACGCTTGCTCAGAACTTCACTGTAGTCTGAGGCTCTTCCTACCCAATCCACCTCCCTTCCCTCTCTCTTTTCACAAGTATCACACCTGCATCTGGAGGTTTCCTGTGAACTCCTGATCCCTCCCCTTTTTGTTTTTCACAGGTGTTTCCTTAATACTTTTCTTGTAATCCTAATTCTGCTCCTGAGAGTACCCAGCCTGACACAGTCTTCTAGACATTTTCACTTCAGTCAGTTCAAGTCAATGTGTTCAAAACCAAAGTTAAGAGGCTGTTGTGAAACTTGGCCCAGAACATTGTGGATCAAGTCAGTCATTTGGGGACCAAGACTGGTTGTAGGGAGGAAAAAAGGACACTGAAAACCATCTCCTAGGGTTCAACATAGCAACAGGCCCAGGCCAGGGTACCTCTAGTAGGAATGAACTATTCATGTGATTGAATTACTCAGATATGAACAACATCTAGGTTTTGTATATAAGGCCCCAGGTATTTGAGGCAGCCATTTTTAGAATATAATGGTTATGAATCATTTTGACCCTAAATTTTATGAAAACCATAGTGGAAATTCACTTTTAAAGGAACTAAGTTTTGGATAATTTTGACATGAAATTTATTAAAATAAAATAATAGTAAATTTTTAATTTAAAAAAAAAAACCAAATATTTCTTCCACATTTAGGTTCAAAACAAGTTATAAAAGTGGCAAAGTATAAGTGGTTGGTGGAATTTTTACCCTCTTCCCTATTGTTAGTATTCTTCAGCCAGAGCTGTTAAGATATTTGTGATATGTGCTGAAAAGTTTAAACACTTCAAATTACTATTTAAATATTACTGAACCTTCATAATAAACATTTTCACCTTTATTAAAAATTACAGAATTTCTGATGGTTAGCTTGTTCCATGTCACAGTGGAACAATTTTTCTAAATGAAGACATTAAAAATGTCATTTTATTTAAGATATTGCCATTTCACAGGAGAATGGTAATACTAAGACAGCTACATGTCTCCGTGATGATTTGGTGTGCTCTTTCCTTCAGATGAGAATTTGTTTTTGGTTTTGCTTTTTTAGCTCCTGAAATACTCATATGTCTCATCTGGACAGGACATGTCAACTCTGTTAATAGATGGAACAATATAAAAATAGATTTCAGAAAACACTATAATCTTGCATACAAGTAACTTGGCTAATCTGGGAGACAGAATTATCTAAAAAATTGTAACAGAAGTACATGTAACTGACTTGAAATAATGCTATGTCAAATAGCTATAGGTTAAGTATCTTTATTTTTTGCTATTAATTCATCCAGCTTAATTATTTTTATCTCAGACATTAAATTTTTTTCTCAAAAGTTCGGTTTTCATCTTTTTAAATCTTTTTTATCTACTTAAAATACTCAATCTAACCTCCACCTTCTTAAATATGTAATAAATAGTCATGTGCAAATTTTAATGCCCTTAACTGTCCTCTGGCATTTCTGATCTGATTTTATTGTTTGTTTGTTTGTTATTGTTTTTATTAGTTTCATTTGCATAGAACAACGTAGCAATCAGACATTTCCATAACTCACAAAGTGATAACCCCATGTCTACTACCCATCCAGCACTGTATATTTTTTCTAGAACATTATTAACTATATTCCCCATGCTGCACTATACATCCTCGTGATAATTTTTTAATATAGTTGACATTCAATATTATTTTATATTAGTTTTAGTAGGAGTGTAATGGTTAGACATTTATAAAATTTATGAAGTGATCCCCCTAATAAGTCGAGCACCCATCTGACATTACGCATAGTTTTTACAATACTATTGACTATATTCCCCATGTGTATTGTACATCTCCATAACTTTCCTGCAACTACAAATTTTTACTTCTTAATCCCTTCACCTTTCTCAGCATCACAATCTCCACTCTTATGTAGTAACCATCAGTTTGTGTCTGCTTCTATGTTGTTCGTTGGTTTATTTTGTTGTTTAGTTTTAATATGTAAGTGAGATCATATTGTATTTGTCTTTCTCAGTCACTTATTTCACTAAGTGTAATAGCCTCTAGGTGCATCCATGTTGTTACAAATGGTAAGGTTTCATTCTTTTATACAACAGAGTAATACTCCATTGTATACATGGACCACTTCTTTATCCAATCATCCATTGATGGGCATTTCAGTTGTTTCCATATCTTGGCTATTGTGAATATTTCCTCAGTGAAAGTAGAGATGCATATATCTTTTAGAATTTTAGATTTCTTTGGATAAATAACCAGAGGTGGATTTCCTGGATCATAAGATAGCTCTATTTTTAATTTTTTAAGGAAACTCTATGTTTTCCATAGTAGCTGCACCAATTTCCAATCCCATCAATGTGCACAGGGTCCCTTTTTGTCCACATCCTCACCATTATATGTTGTTTGATTTATTAATGATGATCATTCTCATAGGTGAGAGATGATATTTCATTGTGATTTTTATTTGCACTTCTCTGATGATTAATGACTTTGAGCATTTTTTCATATGTCTACTGGCCATCTATATGTCCTCTCTGGAGAAATGTCTATTCAGTTTCTCTGCTCATTTTTTAATTGAATTGTTGGGTTTTTTGGTGTTGCATTATATAAGTTCTTTATAAATTTTGGAGATTAACCCTTTCTCAGATGCATCATTGGTGAATTTATTTTCCCACTTAGTAGGCTGTCTTCTTGTTTTGTTAATGGTTTTCTTTGTTGTGCAAAAACTATTTAGTTCGATATAATCCCATTTGTTCATTTTTTCTTTTGTTTCCCTTACCTGAGGAGATATATCAGTAAAGGTATTACAAAGGGTAATGTCTGAGAGGTTACTTTCTATATGAGACCTAACAATTAAGTTTGAGAACTTATCACCATGGGCTTAAGTTGGCAGCACTGTACAAACAACTCACTAAGGTTTCATAAACCTGGTGTATCTGTGTCTCACAGCTGTGTTTGTGTCAACATGTAGCGGTGTCTTGCTGAATGACAGTCATTAATGTTCTTGCGTGTCTTTGTGTACTATTGCGAGACTGTTGGAGCTTTAATTAGAGCAATGAACAAACATCAAATTTCTTGTTAAACTTGGCAAGAGTGGAAGTAAAATCGGGGACATATTAGCCTAAGTTTATGAGGATAATGCCATACAGAAAACAGCAGTGTACAAATGGATTAAACATTTTTCTGAGAGGAGAGAAAACATCACTGATGAAGAGAGGTCAGAGCAGCCAGTAATAAGGAGAACTGATGAAAACATTGCAAACATTCATCAAGTTATGCACCTAACTTGTCAGATGACTGTGAGAAGCATAGAAAAACAAGTAAACATTGATAGAGAAACAGGAAAATGTAAACTGAAAACCTTGGCATGAGATAGGTGTGTGCCAAAATGGTCCTGAAGAAGCTCACCAATGAACAAAAGAAAAGCAGTGAGAAAGTTTGCCAAGACTTTTGGAGAGGCAAAATGATGTTTTCGCCATGTTATCACTGGTGATGAAATATGGGTGTACCAATATGACCCTGAAACAAAGCATCAAAGTGCACAGTGGAAGTCAGCCAGTTCTCCAGAAACAAAAACGTTCCATCAGTCCAAATCAAGAGTCAAAACAATGTTACTAAACATTTTTTATATCAGAGGGATTGTTCATTATGCATTTGGACCAACTGGACAAACAGTTGACCAAGGTTACTATTTGGAAGTGGTGCATGACAAAGTTACACAAAAATGACCTGAATTTTTTGCCAACAACTCATGGCTCTTGCATCATGACAATGCACCAGCTCATATGGCACTGTCTGTGAGGGAGTTTTCAGCCAGTAAACAAATAACTGTCTTGGAACACCCTCCTTACTTACCTGAACTGACCCTCAATGATTTTTTTTAACTCAGAGATAAAGGAAGTATTAAAAGGAAGACATTTTGATGACATTCAGAACATCAAGAGTAATAGGAAGACAGCTCTGATGGCCATTCCAGAAAAAGTTCCAAAATCACTTTGAAGAGTGGACTAGTGCATAGCTTCCCAAGGGGAGTATTTTGAAGGTGACCATAGTAATATTCAGCAATGAGGTATGTAGCACTTTTTCTAGGATGAGTTCCACATGAACACAGCTATGAGACACAGATACACCAAGGTTATGAAACCTTACTGAGTTGTTTATATAGTGCTGCCAATGTAAGTACACGGTGACAAATTCTCAAACTTAATTGTGAGATCTCATATTTTCTGTGTTTAGTTCTATGTATTAGGTAGATCTCCTATTTCTCTCAGTCTTTGCTGAGTGGCCTTAAGTAGTAGGTGTCCTGTGTTGTCTAGTAGCACAGTCTCTCTGACCACCTGTGCCATGTATTGCAGGAGTGTCCCTTTTACATGTTGTGTGGATTCTCCTGCTGGATTTGAGCTTTAATTGCTTTTGGCGGGGCAATTGGTGGGATTGTTTCTCAGGCTTACTGGCTATGAGGATTAACTACACTCATAGCATGTGAGCTGCTGTGTTGGGATGATTCCTCAGAGGGAATTTACCTGAGTGGGTTCTTGATACCAGTTTGGATTTTCCACTTGTGGGGCTAATCCGGTAGTGCTCTGGTTTGGTCTGAGGCCAGCCTCTGGGTGTGATGTTCCTTGTGCCTTTTAGGAGGCATTCCCATGTAGGCCAATTTCAGCCTTGCCTCTGACTGGCCTAGGGCTCCCTAGTAGGAGTTACAAAGTTACATGCAATTGGTTGCTGCCTGTGTTGGACCTGAAGAGATGTGGAGATGGCCTCGCTGTGAACCGTGGTCAGCTGCCACCAATATCAACCGGGGTAGCTTAGCAAAAGGCCCAGGGTCCCCCTAAGACTGTTGCCACCTGTCGGCTGCCTATAAGGCTCAGAGACTGAAAAAGCCTCCTTAAGTGTGCAGGCTAGGCTGGGTGATCTGGTGTTGACAGTGCCACCAGTGATGCTGTGAGAGCTGAGTGGGCCTGCCACCCAGAAGCCAAGAGTGCCCCAGTCAGCACCTCACTACCTGGGTGAGGGTAGTGTCCCAGTGAGTCAAGGGGTGTAGCCAGTGGTTTTCACAAAGTTAATGCAGATTCAGTTCTTATAGTACAGAATCTGTGACCACTTTGCAAAATACCCTGAGAATACTAAAGTATTTGCCCCAGGCTGGCAGGTCCCTGAGAGCTACCAAGAAGGGGTATAGCTCAAGCCCTCTGAGTGCCCATCACCAAAAGTCCCAGGCCACTGTGGGCAATCTGGGCTGCACAAGCCTCCCATAGCCTACAGGGTGGAGCTGGCCTCCCAAGAGCCAAGGACACCCAGGGCAATGCTGCATCAGCTGGATGGGGTCCAAAGGGTGCAGGAAACATGTAGACTGCACCAGAAAAATATGATCTCATATCTGGCCCCATAGGAGGGTGCCCTGCATAGGAGGAATGGCACCCGCCCCCCTGCACATTACATGAGAGGCAGGCTCCACAGGGGATCAATGGTGGCTGTCTTTCTAGTCCTTGCCAAAGTCACACAACTAAGTTCCTTCCAAGCCTGTCTCTGGTGCCCCTCAAATTACCATCTACCCTTCCAGACAGAGCTCAGGGTGAATGCCCACCAGAAAGTGAGTCTGTGAGCAGGCCCTCCTGTCTCACCAAGAAGGATGGACAGAATCCTTGCTGACTCACTGTTAGATGCCATGGGGTCTCTTCCTCCTGGCACAGGAGCCCTCAAATGGGGGAGCCTAGCATGGGGGAGATCTTTGCTGCTTAGGCACCCCATTCTCCATGTCCAACTACCACTTATGGCCTTGGGGCCAGCTCATCTCAAGTCTCCACCACTACCACCAGTCTCAGTGTGGCTCCTTCTCCTCATCCTTAGCAATAGGGGCTCTGTTCATCCAGACCTCAGATGATTCTCAAGGCTGACTTCTCCACGATGTAGTTGTAATTTTAATGCAATCCTGGGCTTACCCATTCTGCCATGTTATTAATTATCTTTTAAAATAATCTGGATATCATTTCAAAGGAAACAAAATTTTAAAAAACAAATCATAAAACACAAACTGTAAAACACAAAACTTTCACTAAAAAAAATTGTAACACTTTTCTGTGCAGTCTTACTGGATTTTGGACTTGCCATAATGTGGTGAAGTCTGTTTTCAGTGAGTCAGAGAGACTGTACCTAAATGGCACAGCATAGCTTTGCTCTAGCCTGGGTTAATTCTTTTTCTCTATCAAAATAATTATCATTGAATTTTGAGAAGTATTATGAAAACTTTTCATGGACAGAAAATTGTTATGATGTGAATTACAGATACAAAATTTGTCAAATGCCATTGACTCTGGTATTGGGCATCCTAATGGAGATATTCTTATAAGGTAAGAAAAACTAAATGGTATATGCAAGGAAAAGATGGTGTTAAAAACATAAATCATCAAAAGGGACTTTCTTAGTTTGCTTGGGATGCCATAACAAAACATCATGGACTGGGTGGCTTAAACAACAAACATTTATTTCTCACCGTTTTGGAGGGTAAGATATCCGAGGTCTAGGTACCAGCATGGTCAGGTCCCTGATGAAAGCTCCTTCTTGCTTTGTAGATGACTATTTTCTTGCTGTGTCCTCACATGACAGACAGAAAGAGGGAGAGCAAGCTCTCTGGTCTCTTCTTATAAGAGCACTAATCCCATCAGGAGGACCCCACCCTCGTGGCCTGATCTAAACTTAATTACCTCTCTAAGGTCTTGCCTCTAAATGTTAATTCTTGAACATTATGGGAGTTAGGGGTGCTGCCCTCCAGGAGGTCAATAATCCATGTATAACTTTGGACTCCCCCAAAATTTAACTACTGAGAGTCTACTATTTACTAGAAGCTTTATTAATAACATAGTCAATTGACACAGTTTATATGTTATATGTATTGTATACTATATTCTTATAATAAAGTAAGCTAGAGAAAAGTGTTAAGAAAATCATAAGAAAAATACATTTACAGTATTTATTGGAAAAACTCCATATATAAGGGAACGTATGCCATCACATTGGGGATTAGAGTTTCAATGTAAGATTTTGGAAGGAGAAACACATTTAGTCCATAACAGATATTATAATGGAAGTTCCTATTCTTGTAGCAGCACTTTGCATTCTGAACAAAGAACAAGAACTCTATAGAAATAACATCATGGTGGAGAGTAAAGGCTGAAGACTATATTTTTATCTTCTGAATATGAAAAATAACTAAATCAGAATCAGTCATTAGCTGCAGGTACATGGAGCCTACAAACCTGAACATACAAATACCCAACCAAAAATAGTTTCTTTCCTAAGACTCTTTCTTAGAATAACCTCCAAAACCTATATTCAGAGTACAAAGGATGTTGGTCATTGAGGAAGAAATATAAAAGACTGGCAGAAATTGGGATTTTTAGGAGTAGAAATTTTTTAGTCATAGCCAGTTAAGAATAGAACTGGTAAAAACAGTATAAAGGCTTAGTCCCTAAGTGTGCTGCTCCTCCTGCAAAACCTCTCCATAGAAAAGCCAAACTAAAGAAACTAAAGCTGGAACTCCTTTCATTCATGAGTCCACATATAATATTGGCAATTTTAATATGTTCAAATCAACTGCCAAGAATATTAGTGCAAAACATGTAGTAAAAGAATACATTCCCTCAAATCTTTCTTCACTTGTTGACAAAATGAATCAACAACCTCATCTACCCAAACTAACTTGAATGAGCACTGATAAAAAATGCCTAGTCTTGAAAATATTAAAAAGGGGCAGAGGGGAAGAGGAATGTGTATATGGAAGTTAGGTTTGTCCTGACTTTGCTTAATAGAATTAATATTCTCCAGAAAGGGATAACAACCAAAACTTTGATGAAAATTACGTTCCTCAAGACAATTACAATGCTGCTGTGATTTCCCAAGCAACCATGCAGTCTTCAAACTTTTCATAAACTGATGTGAATACACAGGAGATATTTGGAACAATGCCTGGTACTGTTAAGCATTATGTCATGTAACAGGAAGTATCACTGCTGTTAGCTCTGGGCTGACAACAAGTACAGACTGTACTTTGCATTAGCCGTAGCTCAGTATTTTAGCATGTTTGGCTAGTTATTTGCAGGTACCAGGGTAAGCATTCGGTTCTGGAACTTACAGTATGGTTATAAGTCATGAGATAAGAACTCAAAATTGTTATGCATATGCTAAATAACAGAAAAATTAAATTGTAATGTACAAGCCAGTGGCTCATCAAATTTGAGAAGAGGAGGGAATCAAAAAAGCCTAGAATTCACCACCTGTTGGAGAATGTGGTCATGACTTTCAAAGAATGAATTTTGGTTTTGGTTTTGGTTTTTGGTGAAGGTAGAATGTGCATGGGAACAGGCATTTAACTTGAAAAAAATACAAATAATATGCTCAGACTCTTTTAGAGATATTTCATTTTTTACCTATGTATTATTTTTTAACCCTTTGTGAGCAACAAAATCAGGTTAATTTAAGGCAAGTGCTCAGCAATACAGAAATGTAAACTATTTCTTTTGATCAAGAAATGGTTTAGAAAACCAAAACTAAATTGTTAACATTCTCCCTATCTAGTCTGGATGTCTATAACTAATTCAGTGTGAATTGGATTTTGTAGTTTTGTGAGATTATAGAATATTCCAAATCTTAGAAAAGCATGAAAAGATGAACAAGGCTCCTTGGCGATTCAGGCAAATTCTTACCGTGTGTCACACCTCACAGCAAATTTATTCACATGTTACCTAATGCTCTCTGTGGTCTGGCCTTAACAGAACTAGCCTACAAAATAGATCCTCTTAAACACCAAACACCCAAACGTGCATGACGGCCCTATTACCTGTCCTTGTTTATGTCACAGAGTGCCAGAAAAAGGGGATGGCAGACAGAACCAACATGCCTTCCCTGGGCTTCTGCAAGAGTGTTCATCGTGGCTGAACCCCAGGAATCTGGAAATGAGATGAGAGTGAGCAGGAGAGAAATACAGATGGAAGAATAGAACCATGGGTAAAGAGAGAGAGAGAGAGAGAGAGAGAGAACAGAAGATAATGAGAGAAACGACATTTGGTTTCGCTTTTAATTTTCCTTTCTTTCTGAAAAAGCTGAGGAATCTGGGTAAGAATTGCTTGTCTACAAAAATCACTTTATATTAAGGAAATTAAACATGATACTGACAAAATATATAACTTTGTTAAATCTATGAACAATGTTAAAACATGTATTGTTTTCTATTTAAAAAATAAAATGGGAGAGTTCCCTGGTGGTGTAGTGGCTTAAGGCTTCGGCGCTGGCGCTGTGGGCGCTGCGGCCTGGGTTCGATTCCCAGTCAGGGAGCTACCCACATACCAAAAAGCAAAAAATAAATAAATAAATAAAAATAAATAAAATGATTATGTAATCAAAAATAGAGGCTGTGAAATAGATCTCATTGATTTTAGAATGAGATTTTGAATATGGATACCAAAAGGGTATGTCCAAGTCCTAATACCCAATACTTCTCTACGTGACCTTACTTGAAAATAGCATTTTTGCAGTTAGAATTAGGTTAAAATTCTCAGTGAGATTATCCCATAGGCCCTAAATACAATGACAAGTAGCCTTGTAAGAGATAGAGGAGAAAGCCAGGTGAAGACTAAGGCAGAGAATGGAGATCTGTAGCTACTAGCCGCAAAGTGCAAGGAACTGCCACGAGTCACCAGAAACTAGAAAAGAGACGTGAAACAGATGCTCCCTCAGAGACTTCGAAAGGAACCAACCTTGCCAACACCGTGACTTAGGAATTCTGGCCTCCAGAACTGTGAAAGAAATAATTTTTGTTATTCTAAGCCACCTAATTTGTGGTGATTTGCTAAAGCAGCCCTAACAGACTCAAGTGAAATATGAAAGTGGGCATAACAACTGCTAATAGCCGGCACTCAACTTTTTACTAAAATTTATTTTAATCTCTTTTGAAAGAGTTATAAATACCTTTGAAGTACAACCATGAGTTGTGTGATTTTTACCTAAGGAAGACATCTCCCATTGCCTCTCATAAAGACAATCTTCCATTGCCTCTCATAAAGAGATAATGCAACCATTTCAAGTGTATTGTTAAGATATTTTAGTTGCAAGCAACAGAATCAATGCAGGCTAATGTAAACAAAGAAGTAAAAAAAAAAAACCCTACTAAATAATAAGCAGGAGTATTGAAGAGAGGACATAAGAGTATTTCTGAGACTCAGAGAAAGAATTGAATAATCAGTACTAGACTAATTAGAAGGTGTTTCTGGATTTTAACTACCAAATCAAAAGATATGTGATTCTTGATCCTGGGCTGTAACTTTTGCTTCTCCAGTATTTACCTTCTAGAAAAACTGACAATTCAAGTCCAAAATACAATCCTGTAGGGAAAAGTATCTCAATTACCAGTGTTATTTGAGAGATTCAAAGCTTTCCTAAAAAATATAACTTGACATTTGCAGATAGGGTTTGTAACTCTTCAATTAGCTTATAAATAGAGCAGGAAGCCAGCCCTTTATCCCAACCCCTTAAAATGAACCACTGGTTTGTTTTCTTTTCCCTTTTCATTTATTTTGGGAAGAGAAGCATAGTTTGAATGTTTAGACTTATTTAAATGAAAATTCAACCATGACTTTTGAATTCTAAGACCCAGCCTAACCGACTGATGTTTTAGAAAATGCATCTCTTAGATAAACTACTTACTTTAAACTCCTGTTTGAGAAAATTATTACATTTGCATTATCTTGAGATGCAACCAGAAAAAGGATATTTTTCAACAATACATTCGATTTGCCTCTGGCAATTTGCTCTCTGCTCCATTCAGAATTCTTACTAAGAGAAGAGTCAGTATAACTGGTAGGTGTTTTTGCTCTGGAGAGTCAAGTGAAAATAAAACTTAGATCACAAGTGAAATGAATGTGTGTGATGGTTCCTTTCAAACTAAGGTTAAGCCCAGCAATCTTTATTTAGAAAACATTGGTCTATGGAGGAATAAAAAGACTAAGCTTACAGATATTTTTCAAGTAGGAAAATAAGACATGTATTGGAAACTCAAAATATATAAGAAAAGGGTAGAAAAAATCCATTCTACACGGTTTTGGAAAAATTTTAAATACATGAGCTTCTTAATATTATACAAATAGATGTTCATAATTTCCTAGAATTAGATCCATTACTGTTTAAATTTTAACAGCCCACAGGTTAATAGGTATGTATACATACAGGAAAAAAATGACCTCTGGTCTCCAGACACTTTTGTCATAAATGACCACAACACATTCCTCAAATATAGTCATCTTCTTTTGCTCAGTTCTGAACAGACAGCCATAGTTTATGGATGATGATATCATCTATATATTAACTGATATTTTCTTCAGTTACAAGCACAGGGACTTAGCTCAAACTGGCTTAAGTCTTGCCCCTCTTCCAGTATTCCTTTACATTGGCTACATTTTTATGAATTCTCTCCACGTGAAGGAGAAGATGGCTGTCAGATACTCCAGGTTTAGCATAATTTCAGGAGGGAGTGTCTCCTTCCTGGTAGTGCTAGACAAAAAATAGCAAGAGCAGACGTGATTCTGGTCCTGAGCGCCTCCATCAACTAATAGCTCAAGCTCAAAAGTAGGAGTCCTGTGCTGATCCCTGCAGCAGTGATTGAGATCAGCCTCATGAGGAAGGGTGTTTTTGAAAGGAAAAGAAGAATTCTCATCCAAGATAAAGGCAGAGATAGTGTAGTAACTTAGAAGGGTTGTCCAAAGGGACTAGTAGTTACTAAAACCAAGAAGCAGCGTCCTATAGAGAAATTATCTTGAGAGAAGCAAAGATCTTCAATGAGGCAAAAAAAACTACCCCAAAGTGACCTCACAAGAGAGAGCTTGGGGAATAAATCCTCTTTCACTCCAATGTCCTTCCAGGACTCCCTACTGACCGAAGTCATCCAGGAGCCAGAGGGCGTGGGAGCCCAAAAGTCAAGCCCCAGGACAGACAGCAGAGTGGTAAGGGCAGAAAATGGATCTGGGTGGGCAAATGGAAAGTACGCACCACACTGAGCAGGCAGGATGAATGTACGTTAAACATCACAATCCCTGGATGCTCATCCACTCATTCAACCAACAATGGTTGAGTCCCTCTATGTATAAGACACATTTCTAAGTAGGGAAAATACAAAAATTAATGAAACAGGGTCCTGCCCATAGTAAAAAAAGGGGGTGCATGGGATACTTTTCTGAAAAGCAAAGAATGCATCGTAATTCCAATAATTTGATTCTGCAATAGATTTTCAATTATTTTTTTATAGGTTTGGAAAAGCAAATGTTTTCCCTACACACAAAATTACCCAATACTCACATAATGGAGACCATAAATGATTGCAGATCCACACCTCTTTTGTTGTTTTGTTGTTCTTGCTGATTTTTAGAGCAATCAAGGGTTCTCTAGCTTTAAGAAACAGTACAAGTACACAGTACAGAAGAAGCTCAGAGAAATGAGTATTTTTGATGGTACATTAAAGGAAGGTATGACTAGGGGCGACTGCCATAGACAATGTTACACTTCAGTTGAATCTTTACAGATAAGTAAGCAAACAAGCAGGACAATCAGGATAGAAAGGAAGGAGTAATATTCTAGAAAGAGAGAATATTATATTGAAAAGCGTGAGGTTATAATATAGTATATTAAAGCAACTGTCTGAAATCCAATATGACTAGAAATTGTATGGGTTATTAGGGTTACTATTTGATGAGTAAGGAAGCCAGAAAATGTTACTCTGTGTGTGTGTGTGTGTGTGTGTGTGTGTGTGACATTTTAAAAATTGACAACCAATAATCTGCCTTAAATTTCTTTTCTACACCCCCACATACTTCAGGGTTGTGAGTAATGGTGCTTAATAATGAAAAATGTTAGATTAAATTTGTGTCTTTTTGCCTTTATCAATAAATAAATACTCTTTATGGGTTGATTTTTAATAAAAGTCTAATTAATATTATTTTAAAGAAAATGCCAAGTAGAGGTTTTAAGAAGGATAACAATTATGTATATTTTAGGGATTACTTTAGAAGTCACTTGCCAACTAGAAAATGAGTTCTTCTAAAATAAAACTATCTTACCATAACATTGAAGTAATAACATTGATGAGGAGTTACTTTCAAATAAAGTCATACCCAAAATTTTAAGATTCATAGTGACATAGCTTTTGGTTGTTTTTGTTTTTGTTTTCTTTTAAGTCTAGGAAGAAGTTTAAAAGAATAATTTCCACAAAGAGAGACAGGGAGATAGGGCATAAAAATTTCAAGACTCTAAGAAAACTAGTTTGAGAAAGAGTTGTGTGGGGAGGTGTTTAGAGAAAATGAAGTTGAGGTATTTTCATAACGTTGTCTGCCATAAACGTGAGATATAATATTAACTGCTGAAATTTATGGAAACTTACTATGTGCCAGGCACAATTCTAAGGACTCACATATATTAACATTTTTAGTCACTATAACAACTATGAAAAGTACAAGTAAATTACACAGTATTTAAATTACAATTTGTAAGTATATAAAAAGAGAGATGAAGAAAGCAGATCCAAGAAGTTATATAGTTACAAACTCTACTTTGGTGTTATTTTAAAGACTTTGTTAAATATTTAAATAGTCTTCTTATAAAAATTTTCCTGTGAAAGTGTGTTTCTTGCAATAGTAATGGTAGTGAGTCACATAATGACATTACAATTCAGTGGTTCTCAAACTTTGATGTCTATCAGAAACACCTGTACAACCTGGCAAAAATCCTAAGGTCTGGGAATATAAAACTGAAAGCAAAGAAAAAAAGAAATGAACAAACAACCCGTGGACACAATCAATAGTTTAATGTTTATTTGGGGACGAGTGGGTTAGGGAGGGGACAAAGGGGAGGGTGTGGGAGAGGAGTGGGGGAAGCTAAATATAAGGTGATGGAAAGAGAACTCACATTAGGTGGTGAACTTATTATACATCAAGTTGACAATGCACTGTAGAATTGTATGCCTGAAACCTATGTAATCCTTGCTAACAGATGTCACCCCAATAAGTCTAACAATAAAAATGAATTAAAAAAAAATCCTAAGGTCTGAGCCACATCCAACTTAAACAAGCTGGGTTTTTCCTAGCCTTTATTAGCTCTCCCAGTGATTCAGAATCACACAAAAGTTTGAGAATCACATGACTTGCTTGTTACCCCCAGATTATTGCCAGAAGTTCTAATAAACTCTGCTAAGCTTCTAGTGTCCAAAGGGTAAAGCTCAAGCTCCTTTGGGGACATAGGGCCTCTCATGGTCTAGGCCAGACTAAGAATTCAGTCTCACTCTCCATAATTCCCACAGTTGACACTTTCCCCACTAGCCCATACAAATATATATTACAGCCTCAATCATTGTATTACTCTTCCCCAAATTTAGCTACTAGTATTAGATCTTTGCTTTGCAAATATGAGTCTCTCATTCTGGAAAATTCTTTCCCTGTTTCTCTGCCTAGAAAATTGTATTCATCTTTCAAGACCCACATGAAAAGTGTTTTCTTCTTCTTAAACTTTTTTTTTTCACTTTCATATACTCCTTTGCTATCACACTTCATTGGGAATCAAAAGGCACTTTTCATATCTCAATTATGACACTTAGCATTTGAATTATATATTTTTAGCTTACATTTTGCTCACACACTCACCCCACATACTCAAAGTTGAAAGCAGAAATTGTACTCTATTCATCTCTATAATCCTAGTATCTAGACATAGATCAGGTTCAGAAAATGCTTATTGGGTTAAAAAAAAGAAGAAGAAGAAACAAGTAATATAAACTTTCTAATATACTCTAACCCAGTTCTTATTTGTACATTGTGCCTTAGATATGATCCAAATGCAAAGAAAAAGTCAATTTCTTTAAAAAGTGTTACTTACAGTTTAAAAATGGTGAAATTTATCCATATGCCCAAGAATAGGGCTATGGCTAAAACACACCAATAAAACTATAGAGTTTTTAAAGATAAACTATTAGAGTATGACTAGGTGGAGCACCAGGGATGTGTAGGGCAGTAAAACTATTCTGTATGATACTACAATGATAGATACATGTTATTAAATAGTTGTCAAAACCCACAAAATGTACACCACCAAGAGTGAACCTAATGTATACTACGACCTCTGGATGATAACTATAGGTCACTGTTGGTTTACTAATTGTAACAAATGTATCACTCTGCTGTGGGATGTTGGTAATGGAAGTGGTTGTGTGTGTGGTGGGGAGTATATGGGACCTCTGTACTGTCTGCTCAATTTTTCTATGAACCTAAAACTTCTCTAAAAAACAAAGTCTATCTTTAAAAAAATAAATTACTAAACATTTCAAGCATATCAAAATGTTGGAAGTATGTGTATAAATAATACCATTAGATTTTATGAAATACAAAATGGTACATACACTGTATTCATATACTATATATAGTTACTTAGATATTAAATTAATGTAAAGCAAGGAAAACACAGTTTGATTTCATTTTTGACACTTCTCTTTACAGTAGTTGAATTTCATGGGAAGATGGGAAACGAGAGGAAAAAGATAAGGCAGATATAGGGAAGATGGGAAACCAAGTAGGCCAATTTTCTATATGTGAGAAATTCACGTGAAAACTCTTAAGAACCACTTTTTCAGGGAGCAGTTCTCTATCACCATTCCACTGTTCTTATGATGATAGGCATGAAATATGCCTTTTGAGAAGGTCAGATTATTTTTATTTGCAAAGACTGATGTGGTTTCAGCCTAACTAAAAAACAAAACAAAACAAAAAACAGTCTACTTTGTCCAGCAAAGAAATATAAACTTCAGTATTCATTTCAATCTGCTTACCTTACAGAAAGCACCCATTACCCATTATATGAATACAAGCAAAGAAACTAGTTATGGGCTAGATTGAGTCGGCTCTAAAAATGCAATTGCAAAATGCACAATCCGCTCTGCAGGTCTCGATCCTGCTTCTGTAACAATTCTACACACACAGCAGTGTTTCAGTATGCTCAGAGGCAATTAACAGAAATGTTACTACCTTGTGTTTGACAAATCTGTTTTAAAGATGCAAAAAGCAAACAGTTTGACATTGTAAAAGTGAATCTTACCAAAGTTCAAACTACAGACAAGATGAATATTAGAAACTGAATGAATGGATATTTTAAATCTTAATTTTCAGTAATATGTCATATTGGTATGTCTTTTTCATTTTTAGTTTATTTTTTCCAAAATAATTCTTATCTGATAAATAGCACTTTTTAATTAACCATATGTCTCAAAAATCTACATAATACGTGGTAGAGAGAGAATCCATAGATAGGCTTATCCCTGTGTTCCTTTCCCACTTGGAAAGAACAGAGGAAAATATAATATTTCACAGAGGAATAATAATATAAATGTGCACACATTTTAGGACATATATAAGAAGTGCTTATATACTTTTAACCAATTCAGAGTCACCAGGGTGTACAATCATTTCTGTTCAGTGCAGAATTGAAGTAAAGCAATAGGGGTTAGCATTTGCACTGAGTTTTACTATAAGGATTTCTAAACTAGCCATTTGCTTTGCAACACAGACTGATCAACACATTGTTGTGTCCCTCTACAAGATTCTGGCCAACCGTCCTGCTGACACAGCTGTCCCACCTGGGGCAAGGGAATGGAGCAGATGATCTCTCTACATGGACCTTCTTCACCCACAACTCTTCAAGCAAGATAAAATAATGTGAGAAAAATGATGAAAAGTCAAGACTGAAACTTTCATAAAATATATTAGCTCATCAAAATGGAAGTCAAAGACATTTAATTCAAAACTGGTATTTTAAAGATGAAATTTTAAAAACTAAAAATATGAGATGGAAGTGTTTCTTCACAGAAAACCAATCACATTTCTTCTTATACTGCTCATATTTAAAAAGACACAATTATTCAGGTTATCTATTTGGGGGCATACAAAATAATGTCTTCAAAGAAAAATGATCTGGCCTTAGGAACAGACCCTGGAAGCAGCTGAAGGTATTACAGCATGGTCCACACATAGGTCTTTGCATTGTCTCAAACCCAAATCACTTGGCTCAAAAATTTCCCAATTAGTCTCTCTACCATAGATAACATGTTCATGCAACATGTCGATAGTGTGTTGATTACTACAATGTCCCAGGAATGTGCAAAATACTGGTAATTTTAAATGCAAAAGAGGTGACACCTTTCTGAAGTTGCTTAAAATATGGTGGAAACAGACAAGCAAATACTAGTGGGTTGGGTAAAAAATATGATTCAAATGTGCCAAGACTCTTGATAGAGGAAAGTACATGGATCTCTGCAATGGAAGTCACATGTAGCTGACCCAGCACAGTGTCAGAAAAGACATGTAGGCTGGGTTTTGACAATGAAACCAGAATAAGAAAGGCATTCCTGATAGGAAGAACAGGAAGCAAAAACACAAAGAATGCCAGGAGAAAGCTGGTGCTCAGAGAGCCACCTGTCTGACCGGACTCCAGGCCAGGTCATGGAAACGATGAACTGCTTTTCTCCTGAGACAGTTGTGGGAGCTTAAGGCCCCCTAGAGATGATTGCTCAGACACTGAACAACAAGCAGAGGAAAGAAAGCCGGGTTGCCTTTGGGTTTAGTCCTCTCTGACAGCACACCAATACGCACAGTTCATAAGCTGTCTGACGTTTTCTGTGGAATTCCGCAGGGGTCTTGGCACAAGAAGGTGCAATGGAGAGAGTTAGGAACCTGCGACTCCAGAGGGCACTGGGTCATTGTACTATGAAATACAGCCTCAGTGCCTCACTGGGATGGAGTGTGGCAGCACAGGGCCCTGGACATTCAGATGGCAGCTCAGTAGGACACCTGCTGACCATGGAGAAGAAGTCAGCGTGAAAGCCAACGGGTCCCCTTTGCCTATGGAACATAGCTAGCTGCTGAAAGCACAACAATAATCAATCAGCAAAATAAAAATATTAGGTTATAAAATAAAGACCAAAAGGACAGTGGCTTTTGGGGTAATTATATCTTCCCTCTCTTTCCCTCCTTCTGCCTTGTTCTCTTACAGAGAGAGAGGGAGGGTTGAAGGGAGGGAGGGAAGAGAGAGAGAGAGAGAATAAATATACAGCCCATTTGGAAATAGTGAGTAATAATACCCACATCACACAAGCAAATATAAGATAAAACATTTTATGTCTACAAAATTCCCAGCTAAATGAAAATTTAAGGACTCCAAGAATGAAGCCAGATGTGTTCATTGCCTGTATCTTTTAGCATCATCTGTACCATTTTACTGCATTTTCCTCTTTTCTTCTTTCCCCCTGTTTGTGGTCCAAACCAACCTTTTCCTGTTCTCTCCTCAATGCAGAGAAAATGCGGGAAGGATTCAGAGATAGGAGGACACAGGCAAATACTGCCATTTGCGACAGCATGGATAGATCTTGAGAGTGCCATGCTCAGTGAAATAAGTCAGACACAACAGGAACCACATGATTTCACTAATATGTGGGATATAAAAACAAAAAGCAACAAAGAAACAAACTCATAGACAAAGACGACGGTATGATGGCTGCCAGGAGAGAAGGCAGGGACGGGAGCGTGAAGAGAGAAAAGGGGTCAAATATATGGACAGGAGACTAGACTTTGGGTAGTGAACACACAATAGAACCTATGGCTGATGCATTATACAGTTGTATGCCTGAAACTTATGTAATGTTATAACCAATGTTACCCTAATACATTTTTTTAGAAGATGGGAAGAAAGTATAAAGATCTAGAGAAAACAGTCTAGGTGGGAGGGAGCAGGGATAGAAATGAAGGTTGAGAGAGGACAAAAAAGGATGAGCAGCAAAGAGAAAGGTGATGCATCATGGTTTGTTCTGTTCTTAAATGTTTTAAGATTTTTTAAAAAAGAAATTGAGAAAAAGAAGGAATGAATAAGGGCAGAATGCACTGGTCAAGAAATCTCACCATGGTTAAGCCTCAATTCAAAGAAATCACAGCCTCCTGTGGGTCCAACATTTACATGCTTCAATCCTAAAGAAGCCTGAAAAACGAGGGTTGGGTGTGAGTCTCTTTTATATATTAATCCTGAACAAAGACTTGCATTCCCCCATTCATTACATTTAAGCCTGAGAAGTTAACCAAGGCATGGTCTGAAATTTTTTTTTTCTTAAAATGTTTTAAGGGGATCTTCAACTCTAGTGACCACAGGAAAGAAAGCATTAGCAGGACAACCATCCTCTCATCTGATTACTGTTAAGATTTTTGTCACCTCTCTAGGCTGCAGGAGGGATCCCTTTTTTCTCCCTGGCTTATTCTACCAAACTCAGCCTGTACTTGAGCATGCATCTAAGCAAATACCAGGAACACCACGCACTTCAGGGTTCAAGAGGCAAGTTGATTTGATATCTGAAGTTTATTTTGTACTTACTACATGCCAGGCACTCATCTAAGTAAATTACATATATTATTTCATTTAATCCTTATCACTGCCCCTTGGGGTACATTATGATATTTATCTCTCTTATATAAAGAGGATTCAAGTAGCTTGCCCAAGACCACTCAGCTAGTGAGAGGAGGAGCAAGAGAGGATTCCTAGCAATTTGCTGAATCTCCACTGTCTGTTCCGAATTCTGGGCTATACTGCCTGTGTCTGCCCAGCCTACAAGAAGCAGTTTGTCTAATGTAAACACAACAAGAGTAATGGAAATGAAATCTAATCAGAATGCATGTGATAAGAAATTGAAGTTGATACAATATAAAAAAGATTCAGGAGGATATAATCTTATTTTTGAGATCCTTTTAAATAGCTCCTCCCAGAAAAAGACTAGACTGTGTGAATAGAGTGCAGCAAACTTACCTGAGCAAACACTCCCTCTTACCCACACACCCAGCCCCGTGCATGAGCACAAACACAGGTACACACAATTAGTGCACATGTACATGTGCACATTCCCTGACTCGACTCTGGGTCATTGGCCACCAATTTCTTTAGAGTTCACCTCATTTATAACTTCATTTGAACCCCTTCCTGATTCAACTCTGTCTTGAATTTTTCATTTTCTTTTCACAGCCTATACTCTGCAACCATTTCTAAATCCCCACAATTTATCACCCACCATGAGGCTAAAGCAATAAACAATATACAAATTTCAGGCTTGTACTGCAGTTATCACCTCCTGAGAAGAAGTAGGTATTCAACAAGTGATTGCTGCATTTACATACAAAGTAAATGAATTTCATGCATTAAAATCAGCAACTGTTATTTATAATATAAATTGTGCACATTTAAATATTATCTTTCACACCTCTGCCACTTTTGGTAAGGAGCTACTGAAGGATAAACACCACCACAACAAGGGAGTGAATCAAGAAAAAGAAAGACTGACATGGAAGAAATAATGGATCCAGAACAAAGAATGACAAAAGCAGGCACCAGGACCTTAGCTATGCACCAAGGTGTAGGCAACAACCCGTTCAGACTGAAAGAGGACAAAGGACGAGACAGGGGTGGTCTGTGAGGAGAAAGAAAAAAATCGATAGATTTTGTAATGTATATGAGTGTCTAAAAAACTTATCAATGAACACGAAGAAATTAATGATAGACAATACACACAGAAAACAACACCCAAAAAAAGACAATTTTTGTCAGGTGAAAACAAGTTATGCACAATCATGTCTCAGTAGTGAAAAATGTTACATATGGCTATTAAACCCTTGATAGTTGTTAGTTAGAATTGAAGTGTGCTGTAAGTCTAAAACAGACCTTGGAGTTTGAAGTTTTAGTATAAAAATGTATAATATTTCCATAATTTTATATTAATTAATCTATTAATATTAACTTACCAGGTTTCTTTTTGGTTTTGTAATGTGGCTGTTCAAAAATTTTTAATTGCATTTGTTGTTCACATTATATTTCTAGTGGACACTGCTGTCTTAGATGATTATCAGAAGCAAGAATTTGCCTCTTTCATGTTACCAGTGAAACATAACTTGGAGTATGAAGACTACCATAAGAAACCAGATTTTATCAGAAGTAAGGAATTGTTATAGCCATTATATTCCAAGTGGCCAACAATCCAAACCACTGCCCAGTTCCACAATCCACACAAAAGAGATCTAACACCACCTCTGAGGACAACCCCCACTGTCATTTCATGTTCAGTCACCTAAAACTTTTTTCTGCCTCAAGAAGGCATGTGTCAGCACACTTTTAACAATTGGATGGTGAGGAGGTATTTAAATGGTTGCACTGAATTAGTCAAAGCTGAGCTAAAACCAAAGCCAGAGGCAACTGCCAATGTGAAGTTCCAGAACACCTCAGGGTAAATGATGAGCTGGCAAAGGGCTGCCATTGAATGCTGAATTAAAAGATTTAGCTTACACATTCTTTCTGCCAAACTTAAGTAAGACTCCAGGTTAATTGTAATCTGTACCAAAAAGTGCCAAAATTTTAAAATCCTGGTTAATAAATTGTAATAAGTCTTCACAGGCTTCAGCTTAAAAGAAAAAAAGATAATCCCCATTCGCCCACATGTAATCATCTTTTCCTGGGAAGCTTTTTTTAAAATTTCATTCTTACGCAACAATCCAATTTAAATTCCAGCTCTTCATAATTATTTGGAAACAAGTAAATTCTGGTGATTTTCAATGCTTGGTAAAGGAGAAGAAAAGGCAGTAAACGCAATAATTTCTTAGATATTTTTCTCAGTCTTTAAGAAAACAAGGCCCATTTAAAAATCTTCTTAACATATTTAATATAGCAGAAAAGAATCTCTTCAAATAGAATGGTAGAGAGGTACTATTTGACCTTTGGTAGTTCTCCCATTTACTGTTCTCTTCCAGTAATTATTATTTATTATCAATAATTATAATCATTAACAATAATCTTTTTGGGGTCCTTGAATTGATACCAGCTCCCACCACCTGAAGGCCTTGACTTGAGGGTTCTTTCTTCACTCAACTCAGCCTTTATTTGTAATTACCTTCAGCTGTTTGCTTAAATGTCATTTACTCAGGAGAAAATTTTCTTGGGTGCCCTCACCTCCTCAGGATCACTGAAAAAAGGACTAGCTCCCTTATCATATGCTCTCATAATTTTGTCATAACTGTATGTTAAGTAACTAACTTGAAATGTCTGTCTCTCCACCTAAACTGGAAGTTCCATGAGCATAAATGTCATGCTTCTCATTGCAAGCTCCTAACTGTGTCCAGCAGCCAGCACAGCACCTGGCCTAGGGTCAATACTCAATGAAAAGTCTATCTGTACCTATGCCTGTTGAGGTGTGATGCCATCCTGGAAGAGGATGAAAATATACTACACCAAGTATAAAAAACAGCACATATTCCATTTGATTTCTATCCTGGTACAAGGAACATTTTACTGTATCACTATCATTGTTGAAAATAATTTTCTAATCAAACCCAGTTAAAAATAACCATACGAGTATTATCACTGGTTAAAGTTGAGCAGTATATAAATTTTTATTTATTATTATTAAGTTTGCAAATACAATGTATTCATAATTGCAAATATAGCTGGACTATAATGTCACTGCAAATATTGCTAGACTGGGTACTTCCCATCAAGAAATTGACTTGATAGATATTAGTCTTAGTCTTACAGTTGCTTGATCATCTCCAAGGATATAAACTGATTCTCTGTTATTATTCTGACAGCCAGAGCTAGGATGTTTTCCTCAGTCACACTAATGACATACTAGCCTGAAGTTCAAGGAATAAATCAACCAATTAAGTGTTAAATAAATTTCTAATTATTTTCTAACTTAAAAATTGCAATTTTTCAGAATATAATCAATGCTGAATAAATAAAACAAAATTAATTCAATCAAAATGAATGATTAGGAAGGAAAACAGGTATCTCTTGGCATTGAAATATGATGGTGATAACTAAAAGCATTCTATTTCATAATTTAACATATTCCATTATAAGTTAGGTGTGTGTTACATGTATTTCTAAATACAATAATTGATCTTCCTCAAATATAAAATATACTCACTCATAAAAAGATCCCAATTAATTAGTTTATTGAGCCTATCATTAACTGCACACATTAATATATTCATCCTTAAAATTCCTTCACTTAATATCTCTCTCTAGTAAAAATAATCAGAAGTATAAAACTTTTCATTTAAAATGTCACCACACTTAACTTTAAAAAAATTCTTTAAAAACTCAAAGTGCATCAAGTATATATATTTATAGTTTATTGAATATTCAATTATTATGCATCATCTATCTAATCACCCTTCTCCTGAGTCTATTTTCTGGCTACTCTCATTCTGTTCCCTTTTTCTCAATTTCTTAAATATGTCATATTCCTTCCTACCTTGGGGTCTTTGCCCTTTGCTAGAAAGTTTTTCCTCTATTCTATGCCTCATTATTTCTTACTCTTTCTTTAGTTCAAGTTTAGCTCCAGTGTCACTTTGTTAAGGAAGCCATCTGTACTCTTTAACAAGTCATTGCTCTGGGTTTTACCCTCTCAAGATCTGCTAGCTTTCTACAAAGTACACCTTGCTATAATTTTTAAAGTAATTATTAATGGTTGTCTAGCACCTATCTCATAAGAATAACTAACTAAAATCACTGATTAAGAATCACTCCATTAAAATGTCCTTCATTCTACTGGAGTTGCTTATTCACTCTCTATTTTATGGAAAGAAGGTGTGAAAAATGAAGCCTAAATCAGAACACATAGTTTCTGGATAAAATTTATTTGCATAATGCCCTTTAAATGAAATCTAACACTTCAAATTTTTTATCTCTTTCAGTATGAAACTGATCTAGAACCATCTAAAAGGCTAACCCCAAATCCCCATAATTAGTCAAATGTCCAAGCTAGTAGGCAACTGGTACCCAAACAAATCCTCTGCTCCAATCTTTCTTTGTTTCTCCAATGGACATAAGGGAACATGGTACCAGAAGTCAACTTATTGCCCTCTTGGAAAGGGGACATTTCATCCTGCTTCAGAGAGCATTTCCCTCTTTCCCTCAAAAATATTCTTTTATGCAAAGAGTGGTCTACTGCTCATTTGAGTTCATTAACACTAGAACTCATCTTAAGAACAACCACAGATGGTGATCAAGATCTCATAATGGGATGAGGAACAACACCTTCCCACTATATGGAAAAATAAAGTGTATTTAAAACAAGTACATTCATCTGGAGTTATTTTGTCATTGATGGGAAACTATGTAGTGAAAGAAATCCTGAACAAAAGTCAGGCCTTGAAGTCTAGTTTTGTTTATGCCATTAGCTACAAAATCTCATATAAATCATTAACCTTTTTTTGCCTCTTCTTAAAAGTAAAAGAGGAGGAGGGCAAGATGGCAACCATGGAGGAGGTCCCTAAAACCTCTGGCAGAAAACACAATTAAATAGCTGTCCAGGAGCCAGGAAAGAAAACCCTGAGTGACACAGTGACAACTGAGAAATCCATGCACCGCAAGAAAACACCTGAGGGTTAGAGAGATGGGGGTGAGTGGGAGAGAAGGGAAGGAGCAGAGATGGATCATGACAGGACCCCATCACTGTTAACTAAAGGAACTAGAAAGAAATTAAGCAGCACAATATACAGGAGGGAGCAGGCCAAGAGAGGACAAGAGTGAAAGCCAGAGTGATGGATGCTGGGATACCATGAGGGAGCTAGACCTTAAAGCAGCATGTTAGGGACAAAACTTGGGAGCCAGCCTCTAAGACTCTTAAGTAGCTTAACAAGGACCCTAAACATTCACAGGCTGAAATAAAGCCCCAGGTACAGCACCTCAGCTCCCTGGCACCCTTGAGGCCCGCAGTATGCACATGCATGGCTCCTCCACAGGGCCACGGTTCCTGGCACACTGCGAAGATGCTGGGTCCCTTCACATAATCATGACATCAAGCCTACAGCTTTAGACCCCTGGCTGGCATGAGCCCTGTGCCCTTGTTTGATGCTCTTGCAAGCCCAGCCCAGGGTGCGTGCATACCCAGCGCCCTCCCGCACTGCCGGCGATCTCACAGGACCTGTGGATTCTGGCCCACAAAGCGCACACATCCGGTGCCATCGCAGGGCACTCTCTCATGGCTTGCATCACCAGGCCCATGCTGTGAATGCCCCCAGTGCTCTCATGCGGTGCATGCTTGCAGACTTGTCCTGAGCGGCTGCTGTAGAGATGAATCACTAGAACCCACCCAGGGTAAAGAGCTGAAGAGGGAAAAGAGGCAGATTTGACAGCGTTCACCTCAACCAGCAAGAGTAGCCCTTGCCTGCATCCCATTACCCTCCCTTGTCTCCCCCAGCTTCCCCAACAAAAAATAGGAGATGAAGCTGCTCCAGCATGCATTTTATTGGCCTCTCCTCTCTTCTACAGCCTTCTCAATAAACGGCAGGACACAGAACAATGTGTGCCACCTCTAAACACAGTGAGACACCAGAGACGAGACTTAAACACCTACCCTCTCTCCCAAAAGTAGCCCCCCAATGCCACCTAGTGTCTGCTTTACAGCAAGACACCACAAAAGTAGGTGTCAGAGAAGGAAAGAGAGCTCTTGGGCTCTGCTGAATATAACCCCCCCCCATGCTAAAGAAGTACACAGAGGACAATGTGAGTACCTTAGGATTTAAAGCTACTCAGAGAGAAGATGAAAAAAATCTCCAGAAAAGAATCTCATAGACCTAGAAATTTCTGAACTAAGTGACAGAGATTGTAAAGTAGCCATTCTAAAGGTTCTGAGAGAAATGGAAACATACTGGCAGAACACCATAGCTAAGATGAATGATCTCAGAAGGGAAATTCATGAACAAAAGCAACAATTTAACAAATAAATTCAAACTATAAGGAAGAAGATTATGAATATTCAAGAAATAAATAATACAATAAAAGAAGTTAAAAATGAAATAACTATCATAGGAAACAGGGCCAACCAGATGGAGGAAAGAATTAGTGATATTGAAGATCAGAACATGGAAACATCTCAAAAAGAGAAAGACAGGGAATATAGAACCAAAAGGATTGAAAGAAATCTATAACAACTATCTGACTTTATGGGACAAAACAACATTAGGATAATAGGATTAGAAGAAGGGTAAGAACAATCTACAGAGAACATACACAACCAAATAGTAGATGAGAAGTTTCAAAACCTATGGAAAGATCTAGAGACCTAAATTCAAGAAGAAAATAGGTCCCCTACATACCTAGACCCTAGCAGATCTTCTCCAAGACACATTGTACTAAGAATGTCAAAAACTAAAGACAAAGAGACAATTCTCAAGGTAGTCAGGAAAAAAGAACTATAACCTTTAAAGGAAAACTCATCAGGCTAGCATCAAACTTCTCAGCAGAAACTCTACAAGCCAGGAGGGAGTGTAATCAAATATTTAAAACTTTAAAAGAGAGAAACTTCCAGACAAGAATAAATTATTCAGCAAAATTATCCTTCAGATATGAAGGAGAAATAAAGACCTTCTCAGACACACAGAAGCTGAGGGAATTCACCATCAAGAGGCTGGAACTTTAAGAAATACTGAAGGAGGTTCTTTGACCTGAAACAAAACATCAGAATAAATGGAATAGAGTTGGGGCAACAAGAAAGGAAATAGAACAAAACAACAACAAAAAGTAATGGCTGCAGGAAACCCTCACATATTGAACATCACTCTGAATATTAATGAACTGCATTCACTGATAAAAAGACACAGAGTAGCAGATTGGGTTAAACCTATCAATATGTTGTCTCCAAGAGACAAACCTCAGCCATAAAGACAATGCTGACTCAGAATGAAAGGATGGGAAACCATACTCCAAGCAAATGTTAACCAGAGAAAAGCAGGAGTTGACATACTGATATCTGATTAAATAAACTTCAGGTTAAAAAAGATAGTAAGAGACAAAGATGGGCATTACATAATGATAAAATACAACAACAAGAAGATTTTACACTAATTAATATATATGCTCCCAACCAGGAAGCACCAAAATATACAAAGAAACTACTAACAGATCTGAAAGGAGAAACTGACAAAAGCACAATCATTGTGGAAGACTTAAACACCCCACTAACAGCCACAGACAGATCATCCAAACAGAAAATAAATAAGGAAATACCAGCTGTAAATGACACATTACAGCAACTGGACACAATTGACATTTACAGGACACTCCATCCAGCACAAAAAGACACCATGCCTTCTTTTCTAGTACACCTGTAACATTCCCAGCACCTGTAACATGCTGAGACACAAAAATAGTCTCAGCAAATTCAAGAAGATCAAAATTATACCAAGTGTATTCTCAGACCACAAAGATTTGAAATTGGAGATCGAGTGTAAATGAAAAGCAGAAAAACCACATAAACATAGAGATTAAACAACATCTTATTTAAAAAATGACTGTATAAAAGAATAAATAAAGAAGAGATTAAAATATATGGAGAAACTAATGACAATGAAAATACAACATATCAAAATTATCGGGACACAGTGAAAGCAGTAATAAGAGAGAAATTTATATCACTACAGGCCTATCTTAAGAAACAAGAAAAATCACAAGTAAACACCTTAGCATCTCATCTTAAAGAACTAGAAAAAGAAGAGCAGACAAAACCCAAAGTCAGCAGAAGAAAAAAATAATAATAATAAAAATTAAAGCAGAGCTAAACCAAATAGAGAACAGAAGGACAATAGAAAAAAATAATATTACAAAGAGCTGGTTCTCTGAGAAAGTCAACAAAATTCACCAAGCCCTGGATAGCCTAATCAAAGGACAGAAAGAAAGGACACAAATATCGAAAATTAGAAATGAAAGGGGAGAAATTACACCTGATACCACAGAAATACAAAAGATTATAAGAAAATATTATGCAAGGCTTCATGCCACTGAATTTAACAACCTAGAAGAAATGGACAAATTTCTAGAAATGTTATAGCCTACCTAGGCTGAACCAAGAAGAACTGGATAATCTAAATAGACCAATCAATAGTAGAGAAATTGAAATGACTATCTACAACCTCCTTAGAGGTAAAAGTCCTGGACCAGATGGTTTCAATAACAAATTTTACCAAGTATTCAAAGAAGAATTAACACCTATCCTCCTCAGACTCTTCCAAAAAACTGAAGATGAGGAAATACTTCCTAATTCATTCTATGAAGCCAACATTACCCTAATACCAAAGCCTGTAAAGATGACACAGAAAAA